>VXAX01001738.1:241022-297237 GCA_013399835.1 Leptocoma aspasia | reverse complement strand
AAGCTCTATGACATTAAAAATGCATGGTTTTGTTAATTTTAAGGAAAGTAATCTTTTGGTTTTGTTTTCCTTCCTGGTACTCATAATCATTACACATTTGCTGACTTAGCTGAGGTAATCAATTATTCTGTAAATTCTAGAACTTTACTGTGTTGGCACAGGTAATCAAACGTCCATCACAGAGAGTAGAACTATCCCAAACACCAGAACTAACTCTCCAGGGAAAATCTGGCAACTTGAAGGTTTGCTTGGCTCTAAGATGAAGTTGAAAGTTGAAATTTTCAGATGTATTCTAAAAAGAAAACAAAAACATTAAAACAATTGCTTTACACATATAAAATAGGAATACTTATTTAAAATATTAATATAATTTAATNCAATTTATATCACAGTTTCAACTCTCCCTTGTAGATATCCTCTTCAGGTAAGAAAAAAAAAAGAATTTACCAGCATAAAAAGAAAAAAAAAAAAAAAAGAAAAAAAGAAAAAAAGAAAAAAAGAAATAAAGAAAAAAGAAAAAAAGAAAAACGCTCATGAAGCCTGCTTTCTTTCATTTCTGAACTAAAGAGAATTGTTTTTGTAAGAAGAGTGTAGATATGTCTCTCAGCAGAGCTTTCACAAAGCCCACCAAGATAGTGTATCAGAACGAGGGGAGGGGCAAAATAAATCTAGCCAGACTTTCTCTTTGCTGAAAGAAAGAAGAAACCTACACTTTTATCTATATTAGGCGCATGTTTTCAAAGGGATGTTCGGGGATTTAGTTGGAGAACTTCCATTAACATCACTGGGAGCTGAGAGACTTTTTCTTTCTGTTTTGAAAGCAGACGTCTCTCTGGTATGGGCACAGACACTTACATAAATAGTCTTCCCACTCGCTCTCTTTTTATTATAATAATGATTGCTAAACAAACAAGCTTTTGATTACGATCAGCAAGGAAAATTTAGCTGGTCCCTTCAGACAGTAAAAAATAGCATACAATGTTAATTAGGGTCAGAGTGCCTAGCTTTCACAATAGTAACTACTAAAAAGATGTTATAAAAAATTACCTCTTTAATTTATATTCTGCTAAAATTTACTGTAAAAGAAAATATAGTAATCAAAAAATGGAATAGTGCAAAAAGTAGAAATTAAAATATTTTAAGTATTCTTTCTACACAGATGAAAGCTCCTTTTATATTGCAAATATCTCTTAATTAAAAATCAACATTTAATAATCATGTTAGATGAAGCTGCTCTTACTGCTATTTGCCTAGGGATAATTAACACTAGCCAAAAAACTGATTTCTTTTTAGTCCAACTAACAACAACATCATGTGTCCTAAGCATGTAGATGGAAGATTAAAATTTTGTTTGTCCCTCAGATGTTACTACAATATACATTTCTTTATTCCTGAATATTTTGAGGGTTTACAAAAGGGAGGTTTTAAAGACAATAAACAACTAACTGATGATATTTCTTCACAGCAATCCTAGTCAATTAGGTCATTGTGACTTGGAGAGCAGCAAATAGCTGGGATAATTCTACTTTCTCACAAGTGAATGATGAGCTGAGGGAAGAGGCAAGGAATCAGCTCATCACTGGTATCTGCCAGGGGCTGCTTTGCTCCTGGTGACATAAGGTCTCATAATCAGCAAGAGCTTGCAACACTTCATGCTGCATATGAAATACCTGCTATGATGGAATCTGAATGTCAGGATGTGCCGGGCTATTCCAGTAGCTGGCAAGGACCTACGATACCAAGAAGATACAACAGTCTAGATAAAAGATCAAAAAGTAGAATTGTCATGTGTAGGTTATTTACGCATACAGTGAGCTCCTATGAAAATTCAAAACAACATAATGGATGAATTTATTCCCCTCTCTGACAAAGGAAAAGCTGATTAACAAGAGCATAGAAAAAAAATATGTGCTAAATGAGAAATTGGAATTGCAGCTGTACTTCCTGCAAAACCATCTCAGAGCATTTCTGAGTTCCTATTTTTAATGACATGAGCGATAATTTCAAAAATGTAACCAATCTAGAATACAAAGAACAAAACCAAAAATGCTTTAAAGAACAATTTTCACAGAAATACTCTTCCATATATTTTTCACTAAAAGGCATCTACCGTGAACTAAAATATGACACTGAACTTAGTTACATTTTCCAGCATAACCAATCATCTTTTTCTGAATTAAATAATTCTACATGACAAAAATAGCCAAGCAAAAAGATAATAAGCACTCAAGAGAGCAAATACTTCAAAAGCTAGAGAGAAAATTATCTCATAAAAGTCCAATCATGTGATAGGTGTGAATCGCTTTCTATCATCAACCTGGAGTTTAATTTCAAAAAGTATTTATGGCCATCCAGAGATTCAATTGTAAGGTTGAAATATTTAATCACATGTTTGAGCTAGGATTTGTACTCCACAAAATGCATTGACCAGTTTCAATTAACATTCAGTTGAGCCATTTCATCTTAATCCCACAAGGGTATCAAAGCTTCTGTAAACAGACAAAGAAACAAAAAAACAAACAAGAGCACATATAAAAATGTTGAATCCTAACAATAAGGCTTGTCAGCATTTTTCAAATTTGTAACTCAAATTAAATTTTTCATTTGAAGTGTGCATTTGGGGAATGGTTTATAGCTCTTTCTGATTAGAATATCAGAAAACTCTTACTCATTCTCACTTTTTCTAACTAATATATTCTTTCGCTAGAGACTTTAAGGACTTTGGCATCATTTCAAAGAAAAGAGTCAATATGCCCCTTAAAACCTTACATCAAATTCTGTTGAAAGGAGAAGGGAGAAAGGCAAGTTCAAAAGAAGGGGGAATTCAGGAAATTTAGTAACTTTTCAAAAGATTCAATGGTGACATTAAGGTTTGCTGTGAAATAAAAAAAAATGGTCCAGAGTAAACATCTTTTACATGTTAGCTTTACCTCCAGGAGGCTTAATACATTTGATTCTGGTTAGCTCAAACCCTGCTCAAGCTCATAGCATTTTCATTCTATATAGGAAAACCATAAGAGCCTTCCCTAAATTAGGTTGAATCCTGTACATAGTTAATTTAAAAAAAAAATCAGTTTTGAAAATATTAGCCTCTTCTTCTCTAGAAGTAAAGAGCTTCTCTAGCTCTTTTCTTCTGTTGTATACTTAAAGCTTGAGATTTTAGTTTCTGTCAGAAAAGCCCTTCCTCCAGTCCTCTGTTGAATGAGAAAAGCAAGTGTGTCATGACATTTCCATAAATATGCAGTGAGCTGCATGAGACAACCAAAGGATCTGCAGGGAGAGAGGGTTGTGTTACAGGTATGGAAAGCTTCCTAAGTTTTACCTATTTTTTTTACTGTGAGCACTGAGGAACAGGATTTTCTGCCGTTCAAGAGAAAAAGGGTGATTTGAAAATTCTCATAGATTTGGTAAGATTTTTGTGACATTCATGTAACTAAGAGACCTCTCATTTTATTTTGTTTTTGTAGAGAACTGCAATCTATCTCACTATGTCTACTTGGCTATAAAACAGACCCAAACAAATTAAAAAAACAAAAGTTACAAGCAGTATTTTGAAGACCTATATTCTGCCAGTAATTCTGTCATTAGATAATTGCAAATTATTCTAATGACTCCTTACTTACTACCTTAGAAATACCAGTAGAAACACTATAATGGAGCAGGGTGGTTATTTTTAACCATCACCATTTTTAACATTTTGCCACCAAACCCATCATCAGTATGATAGGTTTGGTGGCAGAAGCTCCAGAAATTGCAAAGAGTACTGTAGAAAACAGAATTAGGTTGTCATCTCACTCTAAATTAAAAGGTAGGGAAATTTTATTCTAGAAAGCTAAACTTTAGAGTCCCTTGCTGGCATTAGATATAGAATGCACAGTGATGCATATGAGAATAAAGAGGGAAATTAAATTGTGGTTCCACGGCTCCTTCATTAACTATAAAGGAAGGAAACAGGAGGTGATATTCCCACTTTGAGTTGGTGTGGCCTTGTCTTGAGTACTGTGTATAGTTTTGGACACCACAATATAAGAAAGATAAAAAGCTATTGGAAAGAGTCCAAAGGAGAGCTACAAAGATGGTGAAGGGTCTGGAGGGGAAGCCATGTGAGGGATGGCTGAGGTGCCTTGGTCTGTTCAGCCTGGAGGAGACTGAGGGGAGACCTCACTTCAGCCTACAACTTCCTCATGAGGGGAAGAGGAGAGGTAGGCACTGATCTCTACTCTGTGGTGACCAGTGAAGGACCTGGGGGAATGGCCTGAAGTTGTGCCAGGGGAGATTTAGGATGGATATTTGAAAGAGGGTCTTCACCTAGAGGGAACTTGAACAAGGCACTGAACAGGATCCCCCAGAAAGTGGTCATGTTACCAAGCCTGAGAAGAGTATGGACAACTTTGTCAGGCACATGGTGTGATTCTTGGGACTATCTTGCGCAGGGCAAGGATTTGAACTTCAATGACCCCTGTGGGGCCTTCCAACTTGGAATATTCTATGATTATTTGGAATATTTATGTGTTCTGATATCTTCTTTTGTACATTTGTTCTTGACATTCTCGTAATTTGAGTCCAGCATTTTTCTATTTCTTTATCAAAATTATCTGTGTTAAAAAAAATTAACATCTTTAAAAGTCAGTAACATGCAAATTAGCAATCATTGGTGCAATTTGTGTTGTTACATATGGAAAATGAAACTAGTATTTACAAACATCTGAGCTGACACCAGAGACAATGGACTACAACACTCTTAAAAGAAATTTGCCACCACATGCTTAAAAGCTTTTGAGAGATCATCTGCAAAATGGATGGGTAAATCTTTAAAATTCTTTGGTTAAAAGCAGCTCTTGATCATTCTAGGAACCCCACAGAAACCTGGATGTACAGATTACCCTGATTTCTCAAGTGATGCATTTTGAAATATATGTACTTTTCCTTCTAGAGCAAGAAAGATTTAAATACCTATTTGTGACTCTCAGTTCCCAACAAACAGCAAAAAAGACAAAATTCCCTACCTGCTTCTCAGCTGAGCGTTATTCCGTAATTCTAGCATGTTCCCATGTAGCATGTTCTCATTCCTGAGCTACATGGGGAGATCATACTAGCTCCTGCTGCTGAGAAAGCAATAGGATGTAGCTGGAACAGTATCTCTAGCACATGTGTATTTTTCATTAAAGGTGTGATGGAGATGACAACATCTGTCAGGGGAAGGAACAGCCAGAATCAAATTATTCCAGGCTTGTGAGGAAATTTAGCTTACTCATGAATCATGATCCAACAAGACCATAGAAACAAAGTCCTTAGGAACATACACAAACCTGTCACAAAATTGTACTAAAACTAGTGCAGATACATGATTATCACAGGTAGTCCTTAGCTAATAATTGCAAAGTATTAGGACCTGAAATATCTGGTTTAGCCCATTTTATTACTCCAGATTGAGTAGTTTGAACTAAAAGCCAAAAATATTTCATTGTTTCTGGTTTCTCAGTCCATGTTTCTTCTACAGAGTTGTCTCTGAAAGACTGATGAATGAGAGTTTCTATTGCATCAAAAGTGTTTTACCTTAAGAGGAAAACTATTCATTAGGCTGAAGATGTATGGAGGGGTATTTACATCATATTTACCAATACATGTGACATCCAATTTCAAAATATCATTGGTGGGATTACTACAAATGTATAAATAACTGAAGGTCAGCCTCTTTGGTTAGATTTTCCTTTAGGTAAGAAATGTCACATTTACATTCTAATATCTGTATTAGACAGTCAAGCAATTGTAAGGAGGGAACCTAATTTGTGCTTCTTGGGTATTTTCAAATCCTTTTCTGAAAAAAAAAAAAAGGCAGCATCATTGAAATATTTGACATAAAGGACGAAAAAAGGTGAAAAAAAATCCTTGGAGCAAGAAAAAACATCCAAGAAATACTCTCTATTTGTGTTCATGGGTTTTTGGTTGGCTGGTTTGCCAATTGGTTGCCATTGAGGGCTTTTTTTTTAGTATAATAATATTAACACCAACTAAACTGTGTCTTAAAAGAGGTAAGCACAGAATACAAAGCAAGCAAGCAAACAAAACCAAACAAAAAAAGCCATGCAAACTGTTATTTCAGAGAAACAACTAGAGTATAAAACTTTCATGTATAACTTTAAATTGCTTTCTCCTTCACTCTTTTGCAGCTGGTGTGTGTTAGTATTCTGCAGGTTGGTAACTTTAGCATCACACAATATATCCAGCTAATGAGATTGCAAGAACATTGTGCTCCTCCATCATTTTCTTATCAGTGACAGTCAGTCCATTAGAAGCTGTAACCCTGAGAAGTGAACTCCAGTCTCATACTTTTTGCATTCTGAAATGGTTTTCCCTAGGCTGTTAATAGATAAGATGGATGCAACATTTTGTGACAGTTCAAGACACTCGGCCTCCAAGAACTGTTCTGAAACCAACAACAGATCCATTATCTCCTTTTAGGAAAGGTTTTTTTATCCAGTACAATTAAGTCAAGGCTTTCAGCACAGTTCCTCACAGCCTCCTACTGGAGAAACTGAGGCATTGTGATCTAGACAAGGAATCTGTGTGGAGGATGGGGTGAGAGAGTGGTGGCAAACACCCCTTTTCCAACTGGCAACCTGTCACAAGTGAGGTCCCCCTGGGACTGGTATTGGCCCCAAGACAGTTTGATACATTCATAAGTGACCAGCAGGATGGGATCAAGTGTACCCTAACAAAGAAGACAAAGATGAACTGGTGGGAAGGATCACCAGCCTGGTAGAGCAGACAGCTTTGACTTGATCTCAAGGAAAGAAAAAGAGTTGATGAGCTTTGGAAGAAGAGGAAGCAATTCAGTAGGACTACAAGGATGTTGTGAGGTTGTGCAGGTGGAAAACTAGAAGAGCCAAAACACAGCTAGAACTTATCCTGGCTACTGTCGTTAAGGATAACAAAAATTTTTATTACAAATGTTATCAGCAATAAAAGGAGGGCTAAGGAGAATCAGTTTATTAAATGCAGGGGGAAACATATTGCCAAAGGATGATGAAAAGGTAGAAGTACTTCATGGCTCCTTTGCCTCAGTCTTCAATAGCATGACCAATGGTTCTCAGGGTACCCAGTTTCCCAAGCTGAAAGACAGAGACAGGGAGCACAATGGAACACCCAAAATACCAGGAGAAACGATCAGCAACCTGCTGCACCAAGTAGACCCACACAAATCTATGGGGCCACATGGAATCCACCCAAGGTTATTCTAAAATTTCCCAATGGACACTTTGGAAGGGAAAGGCACCTACTAGGAAGAGGAATCGGATGGAAAAATGAGCCAACAATAAACTTGTAAAGTTCAGCAAGGAGAAGTGCACCTAGGAAAACATCAGCTAGGAGTGCAGCACAGACTGGTATCTACCCTGCTTGGGAATGACTCTTTGGAAAGGGATGTAGGGGTCCTTGTGGCCAACAAGCTCAATATGTGAGTGAGCAGTGTGCTGCTGCATCAGAACATTCCAATGGGATGCTGGGCTGTATCAACAAGGGCATCACCAGCAGAGATAGAGAAGTCACTATCCGACTCTATTCAGCACTTGTCAGGCCACACCTGGAATAATGTGTTCACTTTTGGTCCCTGCTGTGCAAAAAGAGAAGTGGACAGGTTGGAAAGGGTCCAGAGAAGGACCTCAAAGATGACCAAAAGACTGGGAAGCCTGACATGTGAGGAAAGGCTGAGAGAACTGGGTTTGTTCAGCCTTTAGAAAAGAAGGCTTAGGGTAGACCTTATCACTATGTGCCACTATTTAAAGGGTGACTACAAAGAAGATGGAGACTCCATTTTTACAAGGAGTCACATGGAACAGGCGAGGGGTAATGGGTTTGAGTTACACCTGGGGAGATTCTGATTAGACAAAAGAGGACAATTTTTCACAGTGAGAGCAATCAGCCACAGGAATAATCTTCCTGGGGAAACATAGGATTCCCCAGTGTTGGACACTTCCAAGGTTTGTCTGAACAGGGTACTGGGCTCTCTTGTGTGTGCCTTTTCCAAGAATGGTTGAACGAGATCATCTTTGAAGTCCATTTCCAGCCTGGTATTCTATGATCCTGTGATTCTATGAAGACCATTTTGTGATGTTTCTGAGAGCTCTAGGCTCAGCTTCCAAGATTCCATCTACCCTCAGAGATACAATGCCCTTGTCTTCTAAACTTAGATTTTTTTTTTGAAGTGAATCTAAAGGATTTAGAAATATTTTCTTCATTCATATAATAATTTACAGGTAGTTGGAGCTGCTGAATGAGATTTTAATTCATAAACTCAGAAAAAAATGAATGCTCATATTTAATACTGAAAGTTGTTGTACTGTCTCCAGTAGAAAAAAAGGCCAGGTAATTGAAAGTATGGGTCAGATTCTGCTCTCAGGGAATTTACTGTGCGTGATAGTCCCAGTGTACAAGTTTATCTCAGAAGAAAAACTTTGCATTACAACAAGACAACCTCAGCCATACAGTAGCTGTTGATAATGATGGAAATCTATGTGTATTTGCTGGTTCTGAGAATGTACCTATCTTGTAAAGAAGAACTAAATAAAAAAGTATTCTCTCCTCTGGTCCAAAGGCAATTCCAGGAAGAATGGCTGTTCATACTGAGGCAGCACTAGTATTCACTGTTGAGACAGAGTTGCCTGGAGTTCAATGATTCCTGGCCAGCCGAGGTTCCTAAACTCAGGAGCAGCTAAGTGAGGCACTTGGAGTAACTAAGATTAGATCCACTTATTGTCCTGTTTTTTATTGCAGATATCTTATATCCCTGCTAAATTAATTTTCACCTTCTTCTGGATTGTAAGGTCATGTGAATAAGTGACTAGTCAGATCCTGAAAAATACATCCTCCCCAGGGAAAGAGGAACTGGACAACCTCTGTCATAATGCCTTTTACACACTGAAGCACATAGAGCAACTGTGGGAGATCAGACAGCTACAGAAGCTGAGCTGGGTAGTGCCACTGGTAAAAGTGATGTTTTGGCCCTGGTAAAAAGTGAAAGCTGAGGGAGAAATGAACTCAAGGCAGGAATAGAAGTGAAGACACCATGTCAGGGGATGCTGACCGCTCTGACGAGACAAGAGATAACAAGGACATTGCTGGTGAAGGAGTCTAACAAGGACTTTACTGGCATAAGAGGGACTATGAAGAAGATTGTGTTTCTAAAGGGGACTGGGACAAAGGGGTCTGAGTGAAAAAAATTGTACAAACATAGTGACCTATAAATACTGGTGAACTAGTGCAATAAACTGGCTTTACTTGGCTGGCATAGCAGAGTCCGTGTCTGTCAATTCCTGCAAACAACCTGATTTTGGTGGACTTGCAATATATGGTAAGTTTGAGAGTGTTTTTTTAAGATAAATTTTTAATCACTTAAGAGAAAAGGGGATCACAGAGACAAATGAGTGTCTATTTTTTCTTTTCACACATTTTAGTGTGAAAAGTTCTGAAGAGTCCATAGTAATCAAAAATTCTTGGATTGCATGCAACATTTTTATGTTTTATGAAGATTTAGTAAGATTCTCTATGAGTGGGCAGGGCAATTGGTCCAGAGCCTGGTTTGTGTGTGGCATTATCATCAAGTAAAAATTATGTCCTCCAACTCCTCTAACTCCAATTATCCCTAAGAAATAAGAGCATTACAAGCTTACAGTTAAACAGAGCTTCTGCTTTGATATTCAGAAGAACCAGAGCTTTTATACTGCATCTACCGGAAAAGTATATAAAGTACCTTTCCTTACAGTTAGCTAGGTATGATTTGTTAGTTTAAAAGTGAGTTTACTAGTGACTGCTGCAATAAAATAAAAATTTAAAAAAAAATCTTAAGTATATGTGCTGCATCATTTAAACAACAGTCCATCAAGAACTAATCCAAAAGAATAATATAAGTCAGCTTTTTCATTAAATGTACATGGAATTGACCTATACTGTCTGTCAGAGGGATATAAGGTAGAATTTCAACAAAATGGTAGCAAGTAAGCTTCACTTAAGTTTATTAAATTAAAAAGCAATGCATCTAGGAGAAAATATCTAAGTCATATCTAAGTAAGAGTTTTGAGGGTTTTTTGCTTCTAAAAAAAAAATTGTTTTGGACATCTCTTGAGTACTTTTAACAGCTCTGGTCCAAGAATGGTTTATAGGAGTTTCAAGTTATTTCAGGGGAGGACAAAAAATATCATCATAGAATCATAAAGTGGTTTGGGTTGAAAGAGACCTACAAGATCATCTAGTTCCAAGCCCATGCCATAGGGACACCTTCCACTAGATCAGGTTGCTCCAAGTTCCATCAAACCTGGCCTTGAATGCTTCCTGGGATGGGGCATCCACAGCTTCTTCGGGCCACTTGTGCTTCACCACCCTCATGGTAAATCTACCCTCCTCCAGTTAAAAGTCATTCCCTCTTCTTCTTCATGTCTGATCGCTACATGCTCTTGTAAAAAGTCCTTCTCCAGCTGCTGTAACCTGTCCTTGTATTCTTCTCTTCTCCAGGCTGAATAGCCCCAACTTTCCCAGCCTGTCTTCACAGAACTGGTGCTCCAGCTCTACGATGATTCATGGACCTCCTCTGGACTTGCTCCAACAGGTCCACATCCTTCCTATGCTGGGTCTACAGAGCTGGATGCAGTACGCCAGGTGGGGTCTAACAAGAGCAGAATAGAGGAGAAGAACCACCTTCCTCTATCTGCTGGCCATGTTTCCTTTGATGAAAGCCAGGATACAGCTGGCTTTCTGGGCTGCAAATGCATGTGTCAAGCTCTCATTAATCAACATCCCAAGGTCTTTCTCCTCAGGGCTGCTCTCAATCCATTCTCCTCTGATGCTATATTTTTGCTTGATAGGGAGAGGATTAACATTTACAAAATCATAAATTGATCTATAGATTTAAAATGTAACGGTAAGACCAGAGGACAATGGAAACTAAGAGGAGATTGGTTTTAAACAGCTGTTTAAATCTTATCTAACAACAAGCAATTTTCTGGAACTTGCAACAGTAAATTTTGGAGGTACGTAGCACCAGCAGGTTCAGCAATTGACCAGCTTCATGGACAACAGGCCCATGAACAGGCTGTAAGAGATAAGTGCATTCTGATTTCTTGTTCAACAGCTCAGGGAACGGGCTGTACACAGCCTTCAAGCTTGCATGCTCTCTGTGGTGACAACTACATACATAGCATGCATATACCAGTGACAACGTCTTTTGCCACTGGTAAAGATTTGATATTGAGCTAAATGGATCCTTTTTCCAACCCAGTGAGATATGTTCTGGAAGTTCTTCTGGCATAAGAAAATTGGGAAAGAATGGCTTCCAATGTGGCACAGGAATAAATTACAGATCTTCTTCAAATAGAAAAGTGAACTTTTAACTTGACAGTGAACAATATTCTGATAAACAGCTCTAGTAATGTCTACTTCTCCCTCCCCTCAATTCGCAAAAGATATTTTTTGCGTTCTCCGTGACATCAGAAAATTTGAAGAGGTGCGATCAAACAACATGTGATATATAACTAAATTAATTGCATTGACAACCATAGAAACACTGTTCAGTAACAATCAGAGAAGAAACACTCCTTCAACTTCAAAAGCTATCTAACAAGGTGAAGAACTTTAGGGTCATTTTAGAAATCCTTCTTTCTAAAATAACCATAACATGGAGCTGACATTCAATAGATGTGTGAGAAATATATGTGCCAGCTAAAGTATTGTTTTTATCTTTGAGTCATTGTGCATCTAGTATACTATTGATGAGTGAAATGGGAACTGCTCTGGAAATGCCCATATGGGATGGGAAATAGCTTTTTCATTTTTAAGATAGAGAAAATAAGTTAATACATATGTTTTTGAAAACCATTTCTACATTTCAAAAGCAATGCAATTTAACAACAACTTTTAAACCGCAAAAAACCATCATTGATTAAAGCACTAAACACATTGTAAAGACATAAGCTGTGTATTTTATGCTGTAAGACTAACTTCCCTTACTTTCTGGTTCTTAGGTGTATTCACAAATAATTCTCAATGCTATAAGTGAATGAGATTCAACTCTGACAAGAATGTAAAGTAGCTTTGCACAAACAATTAGGATTCCCCATGTTTTCACCCAAGTTATCCCAGAGAAAACTCAGGAAATAGGCTGCTTTCTTTATTCCTGTGGTGCTTTGAATGCACTCATTTGCACAGAAGAGTATAATTCAAGGTGTCTTGGCGAACATAAAGAAGGAAAAAACCACTTTTTAGGGAAAGACTTTCCTTTAGCTGTCCACAAGAATGGAACAGAAATCCAAACAAAACATTTGATTTAGAGCAAGTTTTGCCATGTGCTTGGTGGAGGCGGTATATCAGGTTTTAGGATTATCAGCCAGTGGGAACAAGCACCTGAGGAAAAAAGATAATAAAGGTGAACTTGCAGTGAAAAAGCTACAAGCAGAAAGTTCTAGGGAAGCTTAAGATAGGATTTATGATCTCTTTCTCTCCAGATAAGCAAGCACAGTTTAAATGTCATTGTAGCATGACTAATGTGAGTGCATGTGTTCTACGGTGATAATGTTGTATCACCCACTTCAGGGGGTCCTTCTGAGATTTGGGTTGCTCCAAGGACAGTTATGGAATTTGGAAGTAAACCTGAACATTTTTCTACTGTCTTGATCCTTTTACACTGTGATGAGCACTTGATTGTATAAGCAATTTGAGCACAGCTAGGGAAGTGTTTGGCCAGAGTACTGAGTGAAGATTGCATGGAACCATTAACAGGTGCCAGGACAAGCCTCATTTTGACAGAGCCTCCTTCCTTTTAGTGAAATTGCATCAGGCTACCTTCATGAACTCAGTTTAGATTATTAGACTACAAATTGAACTCATCAGAGATGCTCTTTACTATCACTACAGTTTAAAAACTACAACCAAGTCTAATGCTAATACTGTGGATGTAGGCAGAAAAGAGAGCAGTTTTTAAGAGATGTTTATTAGTAAAAGAAAAGGAAGGTGTTTAAAATGTATGCCTTTCATCTTTATTTTGCTAGTGCTGTACTGAAATAAGTTCATATTTCCAAACTCAGACCCTGAATATACATAAACATTTTTTCATTATTCACTGAGGTGAGTTAACCAAACATGCTTTGTGCAGCTACCATAGAAAAATGTCAAAGTAATCGTTTTCAGTTGCAATCAACATGAGCTGACAGTCTGCTGCCTAACCCCTGTAACTAAAGCACTTACAATTTAATAGTGTGATGATAAGGATATAAATAATATTGACTTGCCTGTAATATGATTAAATGCAAACTAACACAGTTTAAAAAACAGTTTGATGATATTTTGTACCATGGTCTCACCAGAAAAAAATGTATAAGCATTGTATGAAGTATGTGGGCAGTATGACCACTGAACTGGCAAGCAAAGAGGGGTGTGTTAGCATGTAAAGGATGTGTCTAATTAATGTGGAAGTGCAAGACAAAGAAAAGGTAAGTCTAAAGGACTATAAATAGGATTCCTTAGATACACGAAAGAATGATTGACAAAACAAAGGAAAGTAGAGAAACATGACTGGGACAGATTAGACTCCCCTTCTGAGGAGCATAAAATGACATAAAACCATCAGACATAAGTACAGAAAAGTCAGAGATGAAAGATGAGAAAACCTTTGGTTTTGGCCCTTCATCAATGGGTCCTCCAGCCTGATCACTTGGACATCTGTGACTAATTAAATACCAAGAAGCATGGCCACCGTTAGGAACTATAGATCATTGGCTCTATGTTATTTTATATTCGCAGATAATGCAGAGCATAGGTATTAAGGACTAACAGTTTCACATATGTAATGATCATGATTAATGATTCTCAAGTACAACTTTAGCAATAAATGTACCACTAATTCATTCAGTGAAGTTTGAAAACTGGCCTGTTTTGTCCGTCTTCTAAACAATTCCATCACAAGAATGTCTGATTATTTAACTGCTATCTATCTGCCTACCGATCTATGTATTCAGTTGAAATATGCTGACATTTTGAACCACTTTCTCCTTGTCTTAAAAATTCTACCTGTTGGTACCTACATTATTTTCATAGTTGGGAAAGAGAATATTAGTATCTCAAGTTGCAGATACAGAAGTGTATACAGAAGTGTACAGATACAGGGTGCAAGTCTTATCTTCTCTCCCTAGAACTGCAATTTGTTTCAGAAATACTTAAAGGGCAATGAGGTCTGCCAGACTACAGCTCAACAAAAGTGGATGCAGTATTGCTTTCATTTTATTACCACTGGCAATGTTAGGGTAATTAGCTAATTAATATGGTAATAATATTAGAAAAAACATCAGATGGGGATTAATTAGTCATACTAAATATCTCATATTTCATGAGTTATTTTATGGCCCAAGAGAAAAAGGAAATTAAATGACGGCTTAAACCCCTAGTTAGTAAGTAGTTCTGCTCCTTTTTCTTAAAGCAATATATTAAATGCTTCTCTTATATGAAGAGCAGGAAAAAAGGTTACAAATATACATTTCTTGTTATTATATATGACTGTATACAAATAGAATAAAGTTATACATCTACATGAACCTGTTCTTCATCAGTATTTAGCTGTGCCTGGTTATTCATGTCTCCACAAAACGGAGTCAAAATAATTGACATTAAAGCTGATTATTTATCACTGAGGAAAACATTTTTAATGGGAAAAAGATCATCATGTCACTACTAATATTGAAAGTTATTTAAAGAGAATGTTATCATTGGGTGAACATATAGAGCTTTATTAAATGCCTTTGGATATTAAAATAAAATGGAACATCAGAACTCTTTTATTTATATCTGTGTGTTTAATGGTAATGAAATATGCAAGACCAAGCTTTGTATGCTGAATTCCCTTATTCAGTGAACAGGGATAGCAAAGTTTCCTCCTTCCTTCCTTCCCTATAAAAACTGCTTGCATGAAATAGAGACTGGGGATGTGGTGTAAAATGGATTATGTTATTATAAAGAAAAAAAAACCCTCAGCATTTCATGTTTCATTTGATTTAGTGATCTGCCTCAGTTGAAATGACAACATTTTGCCAGTTTCTTGTGAGACGATTGGAAATATCCAGTGGTGCTTCTCATTTTGCATGAGTTGAAATGCAAATCTTCCAGGGACAAACTCAGCAAATCATTTCAGCATTAAATAACAGTTAATAGGATATGAGCACATAAATCAGTTCTTCAGTGCATACACACCACTGACCCTGATCCGTTTAGCTTTTTCTTTGTGTCAAGTCTTGATCCCTGACTTTTGTCATGATCTCTGTCGTCACTGAATTCATTGCAAGATCATAGCCTAGAACTGCCAAAATTGAATCAGTGTGTTTGGGCCATCAGTTTTGTTATGTGCCATCAAAAAACTAATGTTCAAGGCTCAAAGCCTTGAAATCACAGTGAAACAGAATTAATAAAAAGTAATACAGGATTAATTTGAATTAATTCATAGTTTTACATTTAATTCACGGAAGTTTCTGTGCATTAAGGGGTGAGAAGATTGGTTTTTGGACTCAAAACTCCAGTTGCTGTACCAAAAAGCTGGAGGAAATCACTTGTAGAATTTAGATTAAGAATTTAATTTATAATAATTTTATACGGATTTATAATAATCTTAATTACTAAATATCTTACTTCTAGATTTAAAGTATAACATACCATTCTGCTAAGACAAAGGGCTATAGTCCAAACCCTTAGACCAAGCTACGGTCCAGGAATGGTGATGACGAAACCTAAAGTCAAGATTCCTGGATAGTGTTCTCTTTCCAGTGAGGTAGACATTACACAGCTTTGTCTATTGAGACTAAGTTGACTGGAACTTATGAGTAAAGAGAAAGGTTTTGGAATGACTGGAGAATTAAAATCATAAATTGCAGAGGCTTGGCATCCTGACAGCAAGAGAGAATATGTAGGATTGCCTATGTCTGCATTCCAGGTCTTACCTTCTGTCAAAATATGAAAAAAAAGACTTTTTCCATAAAGATCTTCATAAATGCCACCATCAGGCAGAATCAGTTGTTTTCTGTACTACACATATTACCTGTAATTATGCTTCCTAGAAGCCAGTGAGTTGCCAGAGACACCCTAATATAAAACTTTGTAATCAGTACTTCTTTTTTTAGTCCAAGGAGAGACAAAGGGCAACTTCACAAAATTTGCTACAACAATGGCAAATTCCTCTAGATATCCAGCAGCAATATTTTGTCCTTCAAAAGGGAAGTAGAAATGGGGAACAACTCTCTTCTCTGTGCAGTTTTTGAGGCTTCTCCACTAGAAAAGCCACACAGGGTGTGGCTTGTAGGTGCCTACAGCTGTGCTTAGCTTTCTTACTGAGCAGGGCTCACTTTCAGCCTCTGGTGATAATAAAGCCATAAGAAATTAGGAAGGTCTGTACTTCTGAAGGGAAAAACTACAGTGCTAATAAAATTTTAAGTCACAAGCTATCTGGCACTGCTGTCTCTTGAGAAGTAAACTGGGAATAAAATTATTCTCACTAGATTAGAGATCTCTTCCCGAGCAAAAAAAAACCCTGTTTTAAGTAAGGAGATTGTTTGGAAAGCTCAAAAGCAAATTAATTCCTCTAATAACAGAGGGATTCTGGCAAGGCAAATGTTAACCTTTTTCACAGCATATATGTACAAATTATATGATTCTTAAAATTCGCTTCAGATACCAGCAGTATCTCTGGAGAGTTTATTACATTTGATTATTCCACTTAAGTATTCATAAATATTTATGCACCAATTGATGTTCTCGATATAATCTTTCAGTGGTTGGTACAAATATGTCACTAAAAAGAACAGTGAGGGAATCTGCAATTAGCAATTAGTGATTCAAACATATCATGTGAAAAGTTGAAAATCTCACTTGTATAAAAGAAGCTTCTCCATTAAATATATGGTTTAGTTTAGTTTTGAAATGCAAGTCCCACCAGAGCACTAAGCCTGTTTTCTAAAGGCTGAGCTATGAAGCTACAATTATATGAAAAGGCAAGAACATTCACCTGGATTAACTTACAAGAGCTTTGTTTACCAAAATAATATTAAAATCTTTAATGACTGATGCATTTATTTTAACTTTTTTTCATCCTTTTCTCAAATACATTTACATTTCACTTGACCAAGATAACACTTACAGCCTTACATTCCTTTTTATCATTAATAAGGAACTCTATGTCCTTGGAGTATATTACTTCATAGAAACAGCTGCCAATAAGATTTGTTGATTTAGAATTTCATATGAGCTTGCTTTTTGTTGTGGAGGTAGTAGCCAGACATTATTGTTCTTCTTTCTTTCCTAGGAAGCTCCTATGCAATATGTAAGTAGGAACAAAGTATTAAACCATCATTTCTTTTCATGTGTCATTTATGATCAAATACAGCATCGGTTTACGAAACACTAATGAGGCAGGCCATACATTATCACATTTTGCCTGAGTATGTGTAATCATTATTTTAAATTGATTTCCTAAAATGAATGACTGGAATTTTTTGTCCCCAAATTCATAGTATCTTAGGTTCCATTCATTGCAGTGGAAGCTTTGAGTTATTGTCAGATTTAAATACAAAAAAGATAGTGCCCACCTACCTCTCAATGATCTCCATGTGGAATTTCTTCCCTTATTCAGTTAGCCCAGGCTTGTACTCACAACTAACCTACAGATTGCTCTTTGCTGTCACATCCTGAAACAAGCAAAAAACCCCCACTTACTCCAAGGTTGATCTCATCAACCCTAACAGCTGCCCACGACCTCTTTTAATTTGGAAGCTCAGCCATGAGAAGGCTGCCAAGAAAAATCCCTGTGGCTTGGTTGAGTGAAGTTCATCACTCTGCATATGCACTTACATTACACAGTGAATGTCCCCATTGTCTGTGACTGGTGCCTGACTAGATTTTAACCAAGTAGCCCTGTCCTACTGTTATGCTGCCAGAGTTGTGCAGATTCCCTTCAGTGCCAGCTTTAGACACAGGCAAAATAAGAAGTAATTGATCAGAGCAAGCTGGCTGCCAGACACTGAAAAACAGAAGTTGCAAAAATATTAATGCCAGAGCCCTGAGATAAAAGATGCATGCTGCTTCTGCGGTGGCTCTTGCTCCTGAGGGAACTGCTCTGTGTCAGCTGCTGTCCACAGGGAGGCCTGATGCCCCTGGCAGCTCTCACTGTGGGCTTACTTTTCTTACCCAGAGCAGCAAAAGCCTAAAGCTTTGGCAGGGCTGTCACCAACAGCACATCGCTCACTGTGTGGCTTTCAGAGTAATGAAATTCAGAGAAACAGACAGTACAACAAACGGATTCTGAACTTCTTTTCTTTTATTTTGGTCCCCAAGAAAAGAGATATTGCAACTAAAAGATGTTTCAGGACACTTTAAGAAAAGCCTTCTACATAATGGGTCAGCAGATGGCTGTAATGGACCTAAGTCTTTTGTTCAGGCAATTGTACTCTGCAGGTTGGTAGCCAGCAAGCCTACTTTTAGTGACTGTTTTCCTCTGTATCATGTAAACATCTCTACCTCCTATAATTTTTACCTCAAAGAAAAATTATTTCTTCTAAAGTAATATGTTTGGAAGGTGAAAACCAATAATTTAGGACATGGAAAACATATATTTGTTGTCAAATACAAGGATCCTTCCAAGACAAATTGTAATTGAGCCAAACATTAAAAAATCTGTTACTCCAATGCTCAAAACCTATCCCTTCATCACATAAGCTGCAAGCAAAAGGGAAAAATACCTTACTTGAGCTTGTGTTCTTTCCAATATTTAATGAAACCATACTTGCTCAGATTCAGATAAGCAGATTTTCCAGGTTTTTTATATTTCCTTAGATCATAAGAAATAAATTGAATTTTAGAATCTCATTCCAGGAATTGTTCAGGAGGAGGGTTATTGCTTCTGTTAACATGTTTTTGGATTGAATATGTTAATGTACTTTCATTATGGTTATACCATTTCTAGGTCTGTAACTCACTCAAAGCTATAGGCAATGAAGCGTTCCAAACAACTGTCATCAGAGGTTGCAAACTTTGAGTCAAGCAGGATTATTTCTATGTATGAACACATTTTCTATTTTATGTGAACTAAAATTTGATGTCACAACACAAGAACGGGCTTTTTATATATTGCTAGTATCTCTCTCATTTGCATAATGTAAGTTATAATCAATGCAATATTTTACTGCAAATTTGAAACATAAGTGCCTCATTTATGAAATTAGGCAGCAAAGATAGATCCTTTTAAATGTGCATGAAATACATGAATACTGACAGAATTTCAGAAGATTTATATGTCAAGTAAACGTCACTTAGGGACATAAATTCACAGCATCCTCTTCTGACATTCACAGTCATATTCCAGTTTTGGCATTACTGAAAACTTCAGCCAGGGAGAAATAATGCAGATATGATATCAACAGAAGCAAAGGCATGTTCACATCAACCAGTTTTTGAACACTCTTCTGTCAAAACTGCAACTAGAAAATTATCCTGGCTAGAGAAAGCCAGTGAGTCTCCAAGTAATTTAAAGCAAGGAAGATGTTTTGTCTAAGAAAAGGAAGCACCTAAGTAAAACAGAAAGGAACAAGAACCCAGTAAATAAAATACTTTATGTGCAGGTGAAGAGAGGCAAATTTATATAAAAAAGAAAAAAGTAGATGAGTTCCTCAACTTACACAGTAAATAGACTGTTGGTGAAGAAGCTTTTTCTCATAAAAAGGACCATTTGTGCAGCAGCAGTGAAGAAATCAAAATAGCAGCAAAGAAGAGAGTGACAAAATCCAGACTGTGAACAATCTGGAAAACACTGTGTGTGAAGAAATGGTTCTGTTCATTAGAAATAATCTCTTTGCTAGTTTGAAAATATTACAAATCCTTACACAAAGATTAGTGTTGGTTGAAAGATAGATGAAAGTCAGAGAATTAAAAAAATATCCAAGAATACATATCATAAACCAAAAGGAAGGTTACAGGCATAGCTCACATTCAAATTCTGTTGTTCAAAAGGAGGGATTTTATTGCATATACAAGAAAGCTTTCTGTAAGTACTAAATATGGAGTTGAGATTAGCAAAATAAAAATAGAAGACATGCAAGAAATTTTAAGTAGAACAGCCTGTGTTTGAAAGATGACACTTAAGTAGAAATGGTGAAGGAGTCATGGTGTCCTTCCCTCCAAAAACTCAACAAATATTCAACAGGCAATCTTTGTCATAAGGACAAAGAGGAAGTCATAAGGACAGAGAAAAGACAGAAGAAGTGCTCAGTTCTGAATACTCTGAACATTCAGACATCTGGAATATTTTTAGTGCCACTGAATTATCACTGGGACACATGCAAACTTTTCATTCCAGAAGAAAAATCAATTCCACAAGAAGTAGTCAAACTTTTCTATAGAGAAGAAACTCCATCTTGGAATAAAATTGTCAGATCTGAGGAGAGAATGCTGTCTTATTTAGAGGAAGTTTCTTTTCTGTCTCTTTTTACTAGGTCAGCATCTGCAAATACATTAGCTAATGGGGCAAGAAGTACACAATAGTCAATACAATTACATTGTTTCTGTCCTATTAAAGTGCTCAGAAAGGCTTGAACTTTCTCCATTTCCAATATAGGTAAATAATACTGTCAGCATAATATGGAATATATGGAATAAAGGGAAAACAAAAAAAGATTGACATGCTATTTCCTATGTCTGTTTACCTGCTTCCAAACTAAACTAATCCCAAATTTAGTTTATGGGATAATCCTGCTGCTGGTTTGTGGTACTCTTATAGTGAACTTTGAGAAAACATTCTATTTCTTCCACTATTCATTCCCCTAAAATAAATCTGTCCTCCTTCACCTGTTATGAACCAGTCACTGGAGAGCACATAAGTGCTGAAGCTGTATAAAAACACTTCTTAGATTAACATTGAGTGAATTTTCTCCTTGCCTACACGATAATTACGTTTCTGATGTTGCCCACTTGGAGATGCACTTAAAAGTATCAGCAGTGCTTGAGATAACATCTGCTAAGTGCTTTTTGATTAAGTCTTTTATAATTACTCATTTTCACAAAGCATGTGTCTATTTGAAGGGCACCTCAGTTATCAAAAAGAGTATGCTAATGGAAGCCTTTCACTACTTTGGATTTCTTTCACTGATTTGACATTTTGTTTAGGTTCATGAGAAGTTAGCAAAGGCTGTGGATGCTCTGTGTCATGACTGCTTGAATTTTTATGTGTAATCCAAACTATGTCTCCTATATACCACCTATGAAGAGATGATGGATGTATTTGTTAGCTCAAGTTTGGAAGCTTGTTGTCTCAGACTGGAGAATCACAGTACATCTGGCAATAGAAGTTACCAAAAAAAAAAAAAACTCAGACTACAATTCTTAAATAGAATTTTGTAATAGGTGCACCTCAATTCCTAAATGCTTAAGTCCTTTTCTGAGACTGCTGGGAAATATAAGATAACTGAAAAAAACCTTGGTAATTTCTGCAATAACTATTGTTTTCCTTTTTTTTTAATTTAAAAATTCAAAGACACTTTCAAATCTTACATGAAATACCTGAGAAAACTGAATAATCCAGTGAGCATTACCAGAAAGTCCTTGCCAGTCTATCAACTAGTCAACTAATCTCAGCATATGTTGTTGATGCTTTAATGAAGTCACTGGAGATATAAATATATAATGATTTTTAAAATAATCATCTAAAATGTGAGATGCTTCTCATCCTCTTTGCAGAAATTATATGATCAGATGTCCTTAATATGTTTTCAGTCATCAACTAAAAAAAAAAAAAAGTTGTAAATATCTCAGGAAAGAAAGTTATACTTAAAGCAGATAAGAATATATTTAAAAACACATTTGTTGATGATCAAAGCAGATGGTGGGACATTTGAGAAAAACTGCATTATCTTTCTCTCTAGGCATAAGCAATATTAGGTGAAAAACAAACAAGACATTTCTGGGTAAAGAGATAGTATGGATTCTGAACCCTATAGAAAACATTCCCTGGCATTTTGTTTCACCAGCCGAGGAATGCTAGCAAAACACTTCCATAACTTTTGAAACATGCTTGGTGCCTAGCAGGATAAGAACATGCTGTAGGTCAAACCATGAATTTAGATCTCAGCATGAACTGGGAGATATTAATAGAAGATGTTGAGATATGCAACAAAAAACCAACACAGACATTGATTTTCAGGAAAAAAATCTGTGACTCAAAAGATCCAGAAATAGTGAAATAATTTGTGCATTTTCATGAACAAAGCAGGCTTCATCAAATTATTTATTGATTGATTAAAAATAAATAATACATTACAGAGATAAAGACTAATCTTGGAAAAAGGAATTCTTAAATCTTAGGCAGAGGAGAACCCATGATATTTTGCAAATATGTCATGACACAAATGTTAACAGTAAATCGATCATAATTACTGCTTTAAACTTTACAGGAGTAATGATGTTAGAGCACAGACCCAGACAAGGATTTTACATTAACAATGCAGAGGACTTCCTTTAGGATTTATGTACCCAGAGCACATTTTTCCAGTTTGATATTGTGAGTGCTTCTTCAGGGAAAAGTAAAACCTTCAGGGAAAAGTAAAACCTTACAGTTTGAAAACAGGCATTTCCAAGTTTGGACCACCTTTTGGGGAAGAATTACGAAATCATTACTCATCTTTTTATTCCTAGAACTGTAGCAATGGATGGAACCATAAATGCTATTGCTAGATTTTCTGTGACAAACTGACTGTGGAAAATTTCTGCCATAAAGAGTTCCTTGTCACATATGGATTGTAAAGTGGAATCTTGGACATGAATACAATGTGAGTTCATAATACTGAGTACAACAAGAAGTCATGGCTGAAGCCAGAAGAAATTCCAATTTACAATGGATACCTGCATCATCCATATCTAGCATTAATCTGAAACATATCTATGCTGATTAATAATGAATAATTATTTACTAGTAATGTAATTAAGTGAGGAAAATATCAAGCTGGAATTGTGTGCCACCCAAAGTAGGAATAATGAAGAGGAGACTGGTAGAGACTGATTAAGATTGGGAGAACAAAGAGATGAAGACAAAAAGAGCAATTCTGTCTGAAGTATCCAGTCCATTGAACATGCGTTTTAGAAATATGAGAATGCTTGCTTTCCTTACTGATGGTATATTTAAGCAAATTATGTAAGTTTTTAATTTGAAGTATTACTTTTTGAGCAGCAAGTATGTTAAGCTTGTCATTATATTAAAAAAAATATCAAATAGGTGGGTAAGAAACTATCTGCTCCTTATCAGAGATTTAGATCAAATAATCTATTTTAAAGAGATTGTTGGCAGACGCCATTGTAGATCTTCATCTACAGTTACTACCATCTCAGGTAGTAAAATTTCTGTTCTCAAGTAATTGATTTAGCTTTAAAAAGCACTACAGAATGTTATTACTAGGTGTTCTAGGTATTTATTGTTATGCACCTTTCCTGGTCACTTTGCCTACAGGCAAATAGACAGGAAAATCTGATTAACGGCATTCATTTGTACTGGTTGCAAAGCTTTTAAGACACTTAGATAACTCAAATTCTTATTAAGCTTCCTATTAGGAAAATAAGCTCTTTCCTCTAAGACCTGACTGCTTATTTAAGTCTTTCTACAGAAAATTTTACTTCAGTTGATAATATTTAAAGAAATTTCTCAAGACCAATTTTAAGTGGAAGAGGTAGCTTAGCATATTTTTGTATAAATCCTATTACACAGTCAAACAATCCTTCTTTATTTTTAATGTCATCCAACAGTAAAAATATGCTCTATTATCAAGAATATTTAAATGCAGAAAATATACATTCATCCTGGGTATGTGCCACCTGTTCTCAATGAAACCTTGATGAACAGCATCAAACAAATTTCAACTGCTTGCTGTGGCTGCCCATTACTGTAAGATATTTAAAAAAGAATTTATCAGATGCCATCCATTAGGGATATCTGTTCTTTAGACACGTCTGAAGACAAGCTGCTTGGAAATTTTTGGCCTCTGATGAGGAAAAGGGAGAGGAGAAAAAAAATCTTGTCTTTACTTACGTAAACACAAAACTTTTCTTTTGACAAGTGTGTAGCTCAGGATTGCTAATTATGACTCCTCAAGTAGGATTTCCTGAATTATAATATAATATCTATCTTGAATTAATGATTGGCTTGAGGCAGAAAATTACGTATGCCATCAAAATTTGTATATTATCTACCGGCCTGAATGACTGTTTGATGTTTCTTTAAAGATATTTCTGTAGAATCTACAGAGTACTTAAAGTTTCAGTCAAAGATGAACATTTAAAAGCATGTCCTTCTGAAATATGTATCTCCTCATGAAGTTGTGAATGCAGATGACAGTGCTTCTCTTTTTTAAAAAAATAATCTCTCCAAGGTTTTTTATTTCCAAGTAAAATCTTGTCCTTTCTAGAAGGGATGGCTTTAGAATGTCTGAATATTTTTAGGGGGAAAAATATCATATGCTCCTTATCCCACAGAAGGAGTTCCAGAATATGATTCATTGTTTGGTACATTATAGTGATGCATGAAATATCTGGCACTCATTTGAGGCATGCATGTGTTTTCATCTAGCACCATTTCTGCCAAAGAAGTTCTGAGCTCCCTACAGAGATGTAGTGTTTCCACATGAAGACATCTTAGCCTCTAGCAAATCTCCATTTCAGTGTGAAACTACGCAGGTCATTTCCATCTAAGTTTGCATGACTGATTTGTACCTCTGATCTTACAGGGTGCAATATATACATTGATGGCAATGGTCTAAATATGACACAAGCGCCAAGTATACCAGAATCTTCTTGTTAGCAAGATATCTTAATGTTTTTGAAAGAATTAGGAACAAGAAGGCTGTTTTAGACTATTTGCTAGGAATATGCAGGTGACTGACTACTTTGGTGAAGCTTAACTTAACCAATTTGTATAAAAATATTCCTATTTTTAAATTCAATTATCAGAATTATTCCAACTCATGAATAGTTACAACTGTAAGAGGTGGAACTGAGAGGGAATCATAGTAGATGGGTGCCTCACAGATTTAGGGTGGGAGGATCTTACCACTGCTATTTTTAATTGTCAGGCCAAGTACTCAACCCAGCAAAGGAAGGGACCAGGAGGATCTGGAATATACTGCAGAGCAATCCCTGCCCTCAGAGTAGCCAAATCCAGTATGAATTAGAGGAAAAAACCCCAGTGGCATACATCTAACCACAGGCACAGGTAATCCCCTTGCCAGAAGTGTGCCCTGTATGACCCATCCACACTGAGTAATGCCCCAAATGTGTTTCCAGGGATGCTCAAGTGCATGTGCAATTACCAGTGTTTTACTGAAACAGTAATATGTCTAATATGCATATGTTAAGCAGATAGGTCATTATCTTCTGAACTAAAATAAAGGCAATATCCTCTGAAATACTGAAGAAACAGTTGATCAGTGAAACTGCAAGTGCTTAGGATGCAAGATAACAGACTGCAAAGTCCAGCATTAGCCTTTTAATATTTAATTTCCATATTAATATGAATCAGATCTTCAGAGATTTACAATTAAGATGTTTGTCAGCATTTCATTGCAAATGCTCCTTGGTGTTTTGAGCTCAATAATTATTTGTCAATGGTTTGGAGATAATACCAAATCATGCTTAAAAATAATGGCCTTCTTGAATATTTACAGAAGAATGGAGTTGATTGCAATTTTTTATCTTATTGTGTACTTGAGTTTATTAAATATGTGGTACTTCTATCTACTGGGATAATATTTTCAATATATATTTGTTAATATTTTCCCATCAAAATTAAGCTCCATATTATAATTTTCCATATAAATATCAATATTTGGACTTGAAGTCAATGGCTCCAAGAGTCAGTCGAGGATGGGGAGCTGTATGAGTTTTTCAGATTGTTCAGCTAAAAAATAAATTTAAAAAACTTCTCTTGTTGCAAAACAATCACAGTAGCAAATAAAGTTTCCTCAGCTAATATCTTTGTTTTCTTCTATCTTTTTGCCTCAAGACATATCGGTGACAGAAAGACTAAAATAAAACATACTGTATTGCTAATTTAGGAGATGTATTTCAGTAACACAGCATAAGAGCATAAATTTGCAGCACATGTAGCAGTGAGTCAAGTTTTGACAGTCAATTTTGATTTTTTTCTTTGGTCTGGTCAATGCACTAAAGCTAAAACAATTTTCCAGCAAAATTAACAACAATCATCCTTTTGCTAAGTGACTTGGCATTGTCCTCAGAAAATCCTATGGAGACCTCTTACAGTTAGTGTTTTTACACAGAAGGAGGATCTCGACCTTTGCTTTGGCATGGATTTGGCTGGCCCACAGCATGTATATAGACCACAATTCCTGATGCACTGTGCTTGACTGTCCCTGAAGTCTCTTCAGCTTGACAGTTGCCTCCCTTTCAGTCCTGAGGACAATATAATTCTACTGATACCCAGCACAGAGCAGACTCTGATGCCAGAAATGGATGGAGGTTCCCTCCCCTCTTCAATAGATTGCATAAAAATCTCAGTTCCAATCACAGTTTTCAACTTACTGGTTTTTATTTTACAGCTAGGTACTATGATACCTACGAGCTGGACAAAGAAATTGCACTTAGGTAAGGAATAATAAATAAAGACTTCTCAAAATGACATTTATCTGTGGAAATTCCACGGAGGTTTAATTTTTTTTTTCTCACTGAAATTAACTAATTAATTTATTTAGATTAATACATTTGAATCTAACTAAAACATTTTAAATTGCCCAATTCAAGTACTGTTTTCTTGTGAGTTGTTCACTGTGTAGCTGTATCTACTGGTGAAGTCACGGTGTTATGCATACACTGCTGATTGGATTTCCTCTGGGTCCAGACTTTCCTGGACAGGTTATGACATTGATAAGTCAAGTCATGTAGAAAAAGAAAAGGAGGAGGAAAGCATGAAGTATGCCCTCATTGATGTGGCAGCACAAGGATATTCAGCTGAACACCAAACCCAATTAAAACAAGGAATTCTGTCATTTTTAAGTTGCAAACTTTTTGAACTCTCTGAATACTTTGTCTACAAAAAAGTTTGAGTAGTTGACTTAGGCTGCCACAAATGTCATAATATCAGGACTTCCTAAGGGACTATGCTCTGATTTTCGCCTGGCTGAACTATCAGTGGAAGCTGTTGATATTTTTCTATCTATTCTTGACAACAGGGGATAGAAAATAGAAGATTACACACCACTCCCTACAGATAAAAAGACTTAACGCTGCCTGCATTGTGGTTTTATTTTCAGTACATAGAAATTAATATTGAGAGACCATAAACTGAATACTTTTTTAAAAATGTAAATATGGTTACTTTTTACTTTTTTTTATTATTTGTAGTGAAACCATTCCTTAAACCCACAGCATATTTCCAAGAATTTGTAAAAGCATGTGAACCACAATTTTAAAAGCCCCAAAGAACAAAATGCCTACGTTTTAGATGATTTAACCTACTACACAGAGTTTGGTCTTGCTATTTAATGATAGAGTAATGATACTTGCTGGTTTTGTTTGATATGTCATGAAAATTTAAAATTTCACCTACAAAATCAAATGCAGGTTTGTTTTGTTTTTTGTTTTATTTTTCCAAGATGATAAGTTTCTCTTTTGATAGTCAAGATTCCTGTTAGCTGAAATGGTAACATTGCTTCCTATAGCATTGTAAATCCATTTCTGAACAAACAAATTCTATGGCAAACAAGAGATTCTCTGCCAGCATTGAACTTCATATTCTTTTGAGTCTCTTCTTTTAAGTGAGATACTTGTATCTTCATATCATGGCTTTATCAGTCTGCTCCATACAAATACATGTTTCTACAAAAGGATTTATTTCTAAGTGGATTATAAATTTAGATGAAACCCAGTCAAGTGACGAGGCAGAACACTCTATTTCTGCAGTCACTTCCATTTTAAAAACCAGGCCTCATTTCTAGAAAAAGGAGCAAGATTTTTCAGTAAACTGTTGAGTCAAACATTCCTGAAGACATTCTCTTGGCATTGTTACATTTATTAACAATTTCAAGGGTACACATTTCAAGGGCATCCATCTGAATTTTACAATATGCTTGAATATGTACAGATACATAAAAACACAGAACTATTATCAGAAGCAGCATATTTGTGAGAATTTTATTTTTTACTTCTACAATTCACAGTACATAAACAGCTTTTACGGTTTACTGGTAACTACAATTAAAAATATTTTCAAAGGGTTTATCAGGTTTTTTTTTTAAATCAGATTTTATGAGATATTTGAAACAAAAATGTACTTCATATTTGTGGTGAGAAAGTCTATGCCATTATTGATAGCCTGTCAAGTACAACAAAAAAAAAGAGTTTTGTGTCCTGCTTGTATTTGCAATTTATTCAGGATTCAAATAAAAGAGAGAAAAAAAAAAGTTACAGAAAATTATATTGCGTGTGATTTTTTTTTCAGCTGAGGTGGTTGCCATGAAGTGAAGCTCCAGTGATGAAAAGAATTTGTAACAAATGGAACAATTGCCATGCTGCAGGAAGGTGTACAGCAAGTGCCATGCTGGTCTCTATCACAGCAAAAGGCACCCACAGCAAATGCTGCTTGTTCTGCACCAGTGGCAGTAGCAGTATCCACATGCACTGTGCCCCAGGAAAGACTCCCTCTGGACACAGGGAGTCCAAAGGTCCTGGGAAAACAAATCTGCCTCTGCATATTACTGAATTCTGTCTCCTAGGCTTCACTGTGACAAAAGCAAGGAGGTTGAAAAGATTGCTTCTTTAATACACATGCAATGAAGGAAAAGTGAAGTGGGTTCCACTACCCAGTCTTGAGACAATTCAAAGAAAGCAGGCAGTCCCTGGACTGCAAAGAAGATTCTCTACCATTCACTGGAAGGTAGAGATTGAAATACTGATATTTCTCACACTGAAAACAGTTGCTACCACAATCTATTGAATATATTCGCATCAGTGATGCTTCATTCTTGTACTCTGGACAGGCATGAAATTCACTTTTGTGAAGTTTGATTCAATGTGAGAGTCACACTTTAAAAACAGAAGTGAAATATCTGGGCATTTAACAACCAGACTTTAATATATCAGGCATTGAGTGCTTCCCCCTTTTTTTTTTTTTTTTTTTAAGTACTAGACATACACTTCTATGTGTCCTCAGATTTAAATGCAGGTCACATTCCTTCTAAAGTATCCTAGTGTTTCTATGAGATGATGAATGGATTGAAGTAACCCATCTCGACAGAGAAAGGTATCATCCTAATAATCTGATATTTTATGTTCTTTTTTATAATTACTTTTGCCTCAGATTAATGAATTTCATTTACAGTAGCAAGCTAGCAAATGAAAACTGTTCAGCACAAGTATGAAATATAATGGAAAGATGAAACTATTTCATATGTAAGACAAAAATTGAAGTATTGAAGAGTCATTATTTACAAAAAAAAATCCTTTTTTTAATGGTGTAAATTTTATTAAAAGAAGTCTTTTTCCCTCAAAGGAAATCAAATGCATTTACATTCTTGAAGACAATTACCAAGGCCACAGAACTGAAGAATTAAGCTTTCAATTTTCTTCTCAAACAACCCTCTTTGTTCCCACTTGTTTTTCTGTTTTGTGTGTTATATCCTTCTTATCTCTGTTTGTTCCATTTGAAATCAAATCATTAAAATGAAAAAAAGAAAGCAAAAACCAGTATTTTTAAAATGAACTTTGGTTTCTATATAAATCCTTCCTTGTTTAGAAATGCATGGTCTCATCTCCCGAGGAATGCATATGTCTTTCAAACAGGATCCCCTTGTAACAGCTGTTCTGCAGCCTAAAGCAGCTGAGTGCTGCTTAATAAAGCCATTACACTAAAAAGTGGTTCTGTAAGCTGGAAAGGAGCAATACCAAGGAGCCGGGACACAGAGCTCAGGGTCACAGTGCTGAGCGCAAAGGCATGAGAATCGAATGTCACAGGTAGAAGTGGCCAAGAAAGTCAGACATCTCCAGACTGAAAGGCAGCAAGTAACTCCATAGCAACCACAGTCTGTCTTTAATAGGAATGATCTTAATGGTATCTACATCCCCAATTTCCACATTACTGGAAGGACTACCTGTCCACCACGCCCCTAGAAAAAGAATCTGAAACCTAACATTACCCCTACCCATCGCCCACAAAAAATCAAAACCATTCCAGGGAACGACTACAAATTAATTTACAATTTGAGGCACAGTGGCAAAGATCAAAGGGCAAAGTTTTATATATGTAGCTGACAAAACCCTATAGAAACCAACACTTCATGGTGGCATGGAATTTTACTGTGGCAACAGATGCAATACTACCTTGTCAGGCTGTAAAAGGACCAAATCAAGCAATATACATATTGCAAATAATGACAGAGAACAGAGCGGGGTTACCCCATGGGCATTAGAATGTTGTATTCACAGTAATATATGCTCTCGGAACTGCAAAATAATAGACCAAAACCAACCAAAAAACATACCGTGCCACAAATAGCTGGATATGCAGAAGATACCACAGTGTTCACTGTGGCAAGCTGAGAAATATGACTCCATACATCAGAGCCAAGCACACAGAGGTGAAAGAGTAGGACAGTCCAGAACTCAGGGTTGCTTTTGTGTTCAATCCACAACAGTTTAATGAGAAATACCTATGGTCCTGGAAGCAGTAGCAAGAAAAATAAGCAAACAGACTGTTTCTTTTCTTAAGGTATTTGTGCTGCTGAAAGAAGTGGTGTATAGAACGTAAAACAGGGATGTACACCGTTCATTTTTCCCTTTTCTTTAATGTGCCTCAGCTTCTCATCTGGGAATATCTCCATTATTTCTGGGATACTGCAAACACTGCTCTTGTCAGCTTCTCTTTTTGCTGTGAAGTGTAGTACAATGAGGAGAAGATTTCATTTCAGCATGCTGATGCCCTTTCTCCCTGGGCAATTCAAATAGAGCTTCCTATTTCATGCTCATACCTATTTTCTGAACTGTCTGAGCAGTACTTCCATGGGAAATGAAAAGTAAAAAAAAAATAAAAGGAAACTAAAACTAAAATGTCAGATTTTTATAACCAGATGCTTAACTCACTGTTGTCTATTCTGCATGGTTCTTTATAACATTAAACACAATCTGACATCTGACACATCCTTGCTACTTTATAGCAGAAAATGATTCCAGATTTGTGTAGTAGAGTAAAGTCTGTGATAAAGTGCTATTTCATTGGTATTTAAAGGCGAGGATACAGCATATGGAAACCTGTGAAAAGAGTGATTAACTGTTGGGCTTGCCTGGCAATATTTTGATATTGGTGGAGAAAGGAAATTACAGCTTGTGTGAGAGACTTCCCCCATGCCCAAGAGAGTCAATGCCAAACAGCTCCAAACTGGACTTGCAGCTGGTGAAATCTGCACCCATCAGCACTCATGGTAACAGCTCTGAGATAACATATTTAAAAAGTGAACAAAAACCAAACCTGCACAATGGCAAACAGAGAGAGGAGCGAGAATCTGTGAGAGAAACAACTCTGCAGACACCAGGATCAGTAAAGAAGGAGAGAGTAGCACAGGTTGCCCTGCAGCCTGTGGTGAAGACCATGGTGAGGCAGCTGTCCCCCTGCAGCCTGTGGAGATCCAAAGTGGAGGAGAGATCCCCCAGGAGACCAAGAAGGACTCCATGCTGGAGCAGGTGGATACCTGAAGGAGGCTGTGACCCTGCAGGAAGTCCATGCTGGAACAGGGTCTTGGCAGGGCCTGTGGCCCTGTGGAGAGAGATGCCTGCTCTGGAGCAGGTTTGCTGTCAGGACTTGTGACCTGCAGGGTACCCATGCTGGAGCAGCCTGTTCCTGAAGGATTCTGCACCATGGAAGGGATCCGTGCTGGAGCAGTAAATGAAGAATTGCAGCCCAAGTGAAGGAATCATGTTGGAGAAGTTCATGGAGGACTGTTTCCCATGGGAAACACTGCATTCCAGAGCAGAGAAAAAGTATGAGGAGTACTCCCCCTGCAGAGGAAGTAGCAGCAGAGATGTGTGATGAACTGACACAACCCCCATCCCCTGTCCCCCTGGACTGCTGTGGGGGAAGGAGGTAGAGAAAATCAGGAGTGAAGATGAGCCCAGGAAAAAGAGAGGGGTAGGAGGAAGGTGTTTTAAGGTTTGGTTTTACTTCTTATTACTCTACTCTGATTTGATTGGTAATAAATTAAACAAGTTTCCCAAAGTCGAGTGTGTTTTGCCTGTGACAGTAATTCATTGTCGTCTGAATTAGGTGAATTGTCACATGAAGAAATAAAGAGAAGAGAGTGACTCTCTCCCTGCCTTTAAATCCATGAACCTTTTGTTATATTTTCCCTCCTCTGTCCAGATGAGGAGGGGAGGGACAGAGCTGCTTTGGTAGGCACCTGGTGTCCAGTCAGGGTCTACCCAACACATAACCATGAGAGATTCCAAACTCCTAGCAGACCATGGGTGATTTGGAGTGGAAGTTGTTGAGTCATGGTCATATGCCAACAAAGTGGCCAAAGAGCAGACAATAATTCATATTCTTTAAGGTCCTAATATGCAAATTTCATCAACAACAATGTAAGATATTTGATAACACAGAAGCCTTAGTTTCTTATAATCTGTTCTTCAAACCATATCTTTTCTCCCAGCTTGCTTGCAAAGGGGAGGAGGGAAGGAATTGAAGTCATGACACTTTAACTGTTCAGACTGTGAGTTCTGTTAGGTTTTTATCATATTTGCTTTGGTAGGTCTGTCAGCAGTTAATCAATCGAGCCTCCTTAGCACTACTAAATGCCCTTAGATTTGTCAAGGGCATTGTAGCTTAGGATAGGCTCCCTTTTATGCAGCTATTATAAACTCACTGTTATCAGCTTGCAGAATTTTACAAATCTTATCCTGTTTCATGATTATCTTAAATCCTTGGCTCCTAGTTCCATGTAGGTACATGAGAATCTCAGGATGTGTTTTGAAAGTAACATGAGTTTCAGTCTTTTTAGGTCATGGAGAAAAGCTCTTTCCCTGTCTTTTGGAAAAGACCCCCCACATTCTGTTATCTTTAAAATAATGAACACTAAGGATAGTTCATAATTTTATGACTTTTAATTCAGGCTTGACTAAATTCTCAGTCTGAAAATGTATTTAAACTGGCTATTCAAGTATCTGCTATTATATTTTAGATATGAACACATGTTTCTACTGCTGGAATTCAGTTAACAAGGCTGATCAAAAGGAAAAAGTTTGCATAATATGTTTGTGAAAATTGTTGCCACAGGAACTCATTGAGGCAAAACACTACAGCTACATTCTAAAGAGGAGTGGATAACTAATAGCATTGCTTAGAATCCATGCCTATGCAAGCTAAGATGATAATAAGGTAATCAGATTTCATGCTTGAGGGTGTTATCTAATCGCCTGCAGAGGTTTGGCACTGCACAATTGGCTGAGTGCATCTTGTTTATTTTTATGCTTGCTCTGAGACATCAGTTATTCACTGCCACTGTCAAGCGCTTACTGGACAAGATGAACAAAATGGTTTGTTCCAGCAAGATGAACTCTATGTCCTGTAATAAATGTTATCATAAATATAGCAAGCAATCCATTTTAAGACATCAATAAAATGTACATTATACTGTAATAACTGCTTAGTGGGCACGTGTACTGCTGCCCTCTACTGACTTACCACAGCCAAGTGGAGTGATAAACTCTCTAGTTTTGTGCCTCTGACCCAACAGAAAAAACAAAAGATGTTGCCTACACCACTGATGCTGACTGTGTGCTACTGAGTGTGACTCTCTGTGCATTAGTAGAGGGAAGAGAAGGGAAGAGAAAAGGGAAGAGAGGAGAAGAGAGGAGAAGAGGGAAGAGAGAAGAGAGAAGAGAAGAGAAGAGAAGAGAAGAGAAGAGAAGAGAAGAGAAGAGAAGAGAAGAGAAGAGAAGAGAAGAGAAGAGAAGAGAAGAGAAGAGAAGAGAAAAGGAGAAAGCTTTTCTTTTTCCCAGAAGAAAAGGAAAAGAAAAAAATACATATTGCCATGTTTTAAGCACTAAGATGGAAAGACTTCTCTGACCATCATCTTTCATCACCTCGCCTCAAAAGCACCTGGTGGAAAAATGTCTGATTCATTGTCAACCATTTCCTTTACCTGCCTGTGAGGTAGGATCAATGACCACAGGCCCAGAGGTAATTAAGTTGTTCCCTGTTCTTTGAAGTACTCATCACTTAAAAGCTGAAAACAGTCCTGATCCAGATTAAGTTAAGGGGGAAATAGAAATATAAAGGGCTTGAGAATGAAAATTCTGAAATTAAATGCCCAGAAATTAAAAAGTAGAAAATGGCTTTGACTGAGTAACTTTTTTGTTTTTTTTTTCACTAGAAACAGAAATATAAGCTCTAAATAAATCTATGTAAACTATGGGTGAAGGAAAAGGGAAAATGGCAATGATGACTCAGTTCCCAGACTCTAGGGTATCCTGAAATACTAATGTTCTTGTTGTATCCCAAGAAGACCTACTGGAGGAACACATTTCTCTTGTTATTGCACTTTTTCTCATTCATGTCTCTGTGAGAGAAGCTGGACATATAAGTCAATTTTTCATTCCAGCATGGAGCTGGGATGAAGTCGGGTACTCTTAGAGCCCAGAATAGCAAAAACCACTACTGCAGATAGTGTTTGCCCCATAGACAACACTCAGTCACACCTAAGATAGCCTATAAATTCCTATTTTAAAGCCAAGGAGGACTATTATAGTCCCCCCTAAACTATAGCACTTAACACTTTTCAGCAGCCTTACCTGATCCTTCAACCTCATAGTAAAATTTGTAGTTGATTAGTCATTCTACGTAAAAATGGCTTTGACTTAACTCTTTTAGACTATTTATTGATGTGGTTTCTTATCTTTATGATATAAATTAGCATATGGCTTGCCCTGGTAACAGATAGATCACACAGATTTCACACATTTTAAGACATATTTAGAAATGGTTCAGACAAAAATTAATGGCAGTATATTTTGTTATTGTCTTTCACACTTAACTTTTAATGTCAGTTATTTTTCAATAGGTAGAAGGTCCTTCACTCTTTTAACAAAGCCTATAAACATTTTATTGATTTAATTGTATTCTATGTCACTAAAAAAAAATAGCTCTCAATTATCATTAGATAACAAGAAAACCACTATGCATACAGCATCCCACTGGCTACAGAAACTGGAGTGTTTTCCTTAACCTACTATGTGTTATTCATTAGGTCTCACAAAAAGAAAAATGATATTATTGATTTGATAGCATGATTGATTTGAAAGCCAGGGCACTAAACAAGTTTCTGGAGTGCTGTGTATTCTTAACCTTTTTATTCTGTGGATAGCTGCAGAAAAGCTTTTTCCCATTGGGCTTCTCTCATCTGGCAAAAAATTAATTTTGAATTCAATCTATATCTAGTTTGGGTTTTTTTTTCAGCTACTACTTACAAAATATATTTTCCTGCAGATATTTTCCTGCAATTTAGGACAATTTAGGTGAGCTACAAAACCCCAACTAAAGAAACCATTTGAAAATTTTGCTTTCCTTTTCAATAGCCCTCTGTTATGCTAGGCTGTCAGGTAAAACGTAGAAATTAGCATTCCAGAAAATACATGGAGTTCAAAAAAGACTTTTAATCTGGTATCTACTACCGTGTCAACTATTTGATGACAACACATAGCTGTCTCTAAATAAGTTATATTTAGAGTGCTGACAATCTTGTCAGTCATCCCTCAGAGTGGACTTGTGTTATGCATAGAGTAATAATGCAGGTGAAAGTTGTCTGTTCTAAGACATATTTGAAGCACTTCCACCAACACAAGAATGTGCAAGAGAAATGCAATTAATAAATTGCATTGCTTCAGTTTGCAAATCATTACATCTTAGTCTGTTAATGTTCCCTATTCCATTACTACTCTTTTATCCTTAGAAAAGCCATACACAGCCAGTTTCAAAAAGATACTTAGTTTTAACATTGGAACCTACATCAAGAACTTTATAAACATGACAAAGTATTCTCCAATGGACATCAGAGTAAATTATGCCTTCAGTTGGAGTCAGAAAGACACGAGGTCAAAGAACAAGGTCAAAAAAATTATTCTTTGACCTTGTGGTTTTCTGACTTCAGTCTTTATCAGCACAGGCTTTCAGATGCACCCCAGTGACACTTCATTCATTCTTTGACAGCTAAACAAGGCTCAGGTCTATACTGCCATTGATCACTGAGCTAACTGCCTTTAAGCTAATTTGTGTATATTTGCACTGATTTGTTGGTGCGGTGTAGATGTTTATATATATATATATGACTAGTATTAACAAGCAGAAACCTGTTGTCTCATTTGCAGAGCAGACACAGCCTGCTCCATCTGTAACAGCCTACCTGTCACCAGCTGTGTCATGCAGAATGGCTCAGACACAAACACAACTCAAAACAGCTGCCCTAGTCTGCTCTTCTGCCACAGGTGCTCTTTCTGATTGAAACTACTGGAAACTGAAAGTGCCTCTGCGGCCAGGTTCATCCCTTTTTAAATTCTGTATTGACACAACTACAGCACTGGACACCCTTTTGTACCTTCCTGTGGGATGAAGCGTTAGGTTGGACGCACCTGAAGAATTCTACGTATCTGCAAAGTGTTTCACCTCTTGTATACTTGGCTAAAAATTAAGAAAAAAGCAACCAGTTAAGAAAAATCAGGGAAAGGTACAAGCCTAAATAATGCTTTCTTCAGAATATGAAGCTTCATCAGAGACATCAGAAAAAGCTTATCTACCACTTTTATTTGTGGGATTTCAGCTAAGAGTAGTGTTGAAAACATAAGAGGAAAGTGATAAACATGAGTATGGATACACAATTCTTGGTATAATTGAATATAGCATTGGTGTTTTGTCACACATTTGTTGCAATTTTCTTAGCACTTTTATGCTTCTGAGTAAGGTTAAAGTTGATGGTGATCCGTTCAGCCTCTGAATATCCATATTTTGGTCCAACTGAGAAGCATCAGCCAGGCTACTCTTCTATAAGGTACTTTTATTCTTTCCCAAGTATCAAAAAAGGCACCTCTTAGCAGTGATTTTTTATCTTTGTATTTACTCACTTTGAAGTTTGTTAGACCCCAAATGGTATGCAATCCATTACGTTTTTACTAAACTAAATACTAAATATAATCTAAAGCATGATATTTTCATAATTTGATAATCCATCCTTTAGGCACAGAAATCTGCACCATAGCAAACATCGATTTTCTTTTTTTTTTTTTTTTTTTAATAGAAATCATAGAATGATAGAATACACTAAACTGGAAAGGACCCATCAGGTTCACCTAATCCAACTCTTGGCCTTGCATAGACACCCCAAGGATCACACCACATGCCTGAGAGTTTTGTCCAAATGCTTCTTGAACTCTGACAGGCTTGGTGCTGTGACCACTTCCCTGGAGAGTCTGTTCCATCCCTCTTGGTGAAACACCTTTTCCTGATACCCAACCTGAACCTCCCCTGATTCGGTTTCATGCCATTCCCTCGAGTCCTGTCACTGGTCATGAGGGTGAAAAAATTGGTGCCTGCCCCTCCACTTCCTCTGGTGAGATTGTCAAAGAATCTAATGTCTTTTACCTTAAATTATTCAGTTTTTCAGTCAAAGCCTGAAAGGATAATGATAAACTAGGGAGAAAGAATTCACAAGCTAAGGAGGCAGACAATGAAACTGGATTGGAATACAGATGTTTGCATAGTTTAACCGTCACACACTTCACAAAAACTTATCTAGATCTGGATCCAAATTCTCCAGCTCAATCTCTTTTTTTTTCTCTTCCTTGACTTCAAAAGAATCTTTCTAATGTAAAAAAAAAAATTCTGGTGTGATAACAACGCTCCACCTAGTGGAAATAAAACAGTTCGAACTAGTGTAAGAGTAAAGCTTTAACTCGGAGAACTTATCTGTCAGTGCCTAAGTAGTCAATTTTTCCACTGATAAGTAACTCAGGATACCATACAATTATAAGAAAGAAGTATTAACAGAACTATTGCAGTATAGTGCCAATTTAAGAACACGAAATACCATCATTTTAAATTATAACAGCAAACAAAAAAAGCAAACCTCTTGAGAATCATGAATCTATCATTAATTGTTTTATTATGAAAAATAAATAAGTCTACCACCCATGGGAAAAAATCTGCAGTACATAGTGTCCTGCTACCTATGAGGACTGCACATACTCTAAATCAGTGCCAGACTCACAAATATTTTGATAAATTAGAAAGAACAACCATGACACCCCAAACTTTCTTACTGCATTACTGCAGTGTCTTAAAATTTTAGTACTACAAGTAGCCAATATGAGGAGCACACTGAATAGATGACACAGTTTTATACATGGCAGAAACAATTTTAATCACAGAGAAGACAGACATCCTATTGAAACTCAGAGGGAATTTGTGTTGTCTTCCTCCTCTGCAGCACTTCATGTTCCTATGCTCTTACTGATATATAAGGAGATGCTAAAACAAAACCAAAAATTAAGCTAAGCATTTGTCGATCATTATATATGTGTATGTATGCAGGTACACATATATCAGCACACTCCATAATGCAAATCCTGGACAGATACAGGTCTAGGGTTTGTTCTTATGCAGCGATTTGTTTCCAGACAATGCTTAAACAACCAATAAATTACATGTGTTCAAGACAAATGAGATAAAGAAACAGAAGTCTGCAGGGTTAATCAAAACTTTTCTAAGATAATATGTTTCATTTCAATTCATTCAGAATCTAGTTTTATTTCTTTCCTTCTCATGTTCCAGAATCTGTCCTCTGTCCCTCCAACATTTTCTTTTTCAAGATGTTAAATCAGCAGAATTCACTGGTTGAGTAGAGACAATATTTACAGAAAATTAATATGACAAGGGCTTTTGAGGCAGAACTTTCATTCTCATTAATAATATTTCTATTCTAGGTTCAAATTACATCTATCTCCTTCTATCAAGATAACCGTCTTCAGTATCAGTCATGTAACTTAACTTGAAGTTGACACAAACCTGCTGTGGGACTCCACAGCAAAGAGGATTTGAGTCTTCCCAGAGAAATACGCAGAGAGAATCAGCAAGAAGAAAGGTAGGGCATGAATTTGAAGAGCACTACTTTCTTTGCCCTAAGTCCTCATGAATATATGCTTAGTATGCAGGAGGGGTGAAGTAGCCTACAGCTTTCTGATATATCCCCATTGAGACACACCACTGTTATTACACAGCATGTCAGCTATGTGGTTAATAGTTACTTTTGCTCTGAGGCCACTGATGTGGATTTCTACTTGTTCCAAAGAAGAATTTTGCTCAAAATGCTACCCGGTGCTAATGCAAAGGTAGACAATTTATTTATACAAATATAGTATTATTTTGGCCCACAGAGTAGAGAGCAAAATAAAAGAAAAATATATTAATCCAATTTGATGGTATAAATACATTTCAGTAAGATTAAAAAATTAGGGCAAAAATTGCACAAGCTTCTTTGAGCAATTTGTCCTGTAGAAATATGGTAAATATAACCTTGTAATTTCTTTCATATTGTATTCTAAATTGTCCTCTCTCAAAGAGTCTGGAGATTTAAAGGTCATGTATTTATCTTTCAAAAAAATATGAACAACAGAGATGAAAGCATATGATTTTGCATTTTCAAAAACTAGATGTAGATAAATAATGAAATACCTGTCTATTTTCTCAGAGATACTGATTTCCTCTATACTGACCACTCTGTAAAATGAAACCTTTTTATCACCCTTTATCTTCTCAGAAAATGTCTCCTTTTCACTGTGAAGCAAGGAAGGTAAATTATTAAATAGGCCATTTGACACAGTAACATTTGCAATTTTAATCCGTACTCACAGTAAATGAATGGTAATTCCTAAGACGGTTCCTTAGTATCCTTAGATATGTACATTGGCTCCTGTAAAGCAGTAGTTATACAGTCTCTTTATCAAAGACTTTTAAAATCTTGCCACTTCATTTTTTTTAATATTATCCTATTTTTGAGTTTTAGTTGGCTTTTTTCTCTTTACTACTTCTAGCCAATTTTGCCTGCAGCCTAACTGAACGTAGTTTTCAAAATAATTTAGACAAAATCGGGCAAAGAAAGAAAAAGACAATGGAATGTATGTTCCTAAATTACCTACGTGCTTGTGAATGCCTTCCCCTATCATGACGTCACAACCACTGATGAGAATAATAGATACACCTATTGTAAAACCTCAGAATTATACATCTATTTTGTTGTTTAAGAGTTAATTTAAGATATACTTCTGTTAAGAGAATAAAACAAGAACCCTGCATGCAGACTAATATTACGATTGGCCTCCTAGTAAAGTTTTCACTGAAGGAAATGTTTCATCTTGTTTTACCCATTTTCTATGCTCCCTGTGGCCAGGCAATAATTGAGAGTCAGACAGCCTGCCGCATTACAATGGCACAGAGAAGAGGAAAGTAAATCCTGCTGGGAATTTCTGTGCTGAATGGCTCTTAACTCTGAACATGCTGGTCATCACTTCCTCATGATGACTCCAAGGAATCAGACAGAAATGCTGCTTTTGCTCTTTCCAGTAGTCCCAGCAACTGGTGCAACCCAATTTCATTAGTTCCTTCTAGGTTCTAGGAAAACCCATTTGGGTTTTCCTCCAGTAATGTTGTTGGAAGTCTTCTGAGAGATCTCCCCTGCCACAGATATCCTACTCCAGCCATAGTTTCCTGTGAGCTGACTGCCCAGGAGGGATGCACTTCCCTCACATGCACTCCAGATTTCAGTGTTTGTAGGCAGAGACTGCATCAGCAAGGAGTGGAGAGAGGAGTGGGGCACAAGAAAAAAATGCAGATTCCCTTTATCATAGGAAAACTGTGAACATCACTTGTGCAAAATTTTTCCGGCATCCCTCTGTACCAGTTCTCAACAAGTAAGAACAGCAGTAGCAAACCTCAGGTCCCCAGTTCACATGGCACTACTTTAAGCATTACATGATTATTACATTAATCATCTCTTTTGTTCAGCTTGGAGGAGAGGAGACTGAGGGGTGACCTCATTGCAGCCTACAACTTCCTTGTGAGTGGAAGAGGAGGAGTTACACAAAAGCTTTTGCAACACATCTGTAGATGCCTCCCATGCAGAACCAGGACAAACAGATACTGGTCTCTTCTCTGTGGTTACCAGTGACAGGACTCAAGGGAATGGCATGAAGTTGTGTCAGAGTTTGGATATTGGGAAAAGGTTCCTCACCAAGAGGGTGATTCAGCACTGGAACAGGCTCCCCAGGGAAGTGGTTACAGCACCAGCTTGGCAGAGTTCAAGAACCATCTGGACAACGCTCTCAGGCACATGTTGTGACTCTTTGGGATGGTCCTGTGCAGGGACAGAAGTCAGACTTGATGATCCTTGTGGGTCCTTTCCAACTCAGCTCCAACTCCAACTCCACACAGCTTATTGTGTGATTCTGTGATTCAGTGCCTGTCATACTGGTGAAGATACTGGCCATTGGAATTAGTACCACTTCTGGCTTCCTGCTTCAACCTAAATCCGAGATTTTCATATTGAAATCTATTTTATACCTATATTCTAGACAAAATACATTCCTCTGGATAAATCAGAAGAACCAAAATGATATAGGACTTTGTTTCTTCTTAATTCTTCTACATTCAGCAGGAAGGCCAGGTAATTATAATGGGAAACACTGAAAAGGAAGAACCAAAGACACCAGATGTCCCTTAATTCCCCAGTTTTCTTGGCAGTAGACATTATTTCTGGTACATGTGAAAATAACTTCCTACAGTTTAAAGAGCTGTAAACCCTTCATTTTGCTTGTATTGACTGAAAATGAGCATCTGGAAAACAGAAGATGACAAAATTCTTGCTTTCAAAATAGCTTGGAAGCTAATGTATGAAAAGCATTACACTTATGGCATATTTCTAAAGCTAGGAAAGACTGTAGAGAAGTGAGCTCAACCTGCAAGCAGAGAGCACCACCGCTGAACAAAGCTGAAGAAAAAGGCAGGCCAAGTACTTTTACTTCCATGTCACACAGTCTTGAAGAGTAACTGCTTGGACACTCTGGCTGTTTCAAAGTTACTTGCTCTAAACATTCAGTGCATCTCTTGAGTGAAGTAAGTGCCATTCTGCCCGTGATTAATTTTATGGATTGAGAGGAACTAATTGATTATATAGGTACCATATTGATTAGTTTGCTGATATGGTAGTGATTTTTATTTTGTCTTTTTATGCTAACTAATTTGACTAATTGGGCAGCACTTCGGTAGGATTGGTGAATTGCTTCATTTACTATTGTATTTCAACTAAATATTTTAGCTTTCCCTTTCTCTAAATTTTAGTGGATAAAGGTAAGACCTTTATAAAACAGGAAAGTTCAGTAAAGTAATCTGTTTCGAGTATCTCACTGGAATGGGCATGTAAAGACCACAATGATTTGCAAACCAAAGCAAAAATAAAACCGTAGTTCTAAATAAAACAAGAAAAGCAAAGGTTAAATAAACACCCTAAAAGCACAATGAATTTTGTGAAAAAACAAAATGACATGAAGAGTTTGGAGAATTCAGCAATGATGATCAGTTTTGCTATCTGGATTTCCATCTAGCCATATCTTCGTCTTCAGCTTCTTCTCGCTGTGCTACAAGGACAGAGAGGTAGAGAAGGAACTGGTTATTGTAGACAAGGAGTATGCCCTACCTTTCCTGTTCTTACAGTTTACTGCAGATTAGAAAATTGTTGCTTGTGTCTGCACAATGCCCCATGAAAGATCATGAGTCTGCTCTAAGAATAAGGCCCAAATTTATATGCACTTGCTTCAGTTCAGCCACATCCTGAAGAAATGCTATAAAACTCAATCTTTTTCCCAAGCTGAAGTTTCTCTCTCAAAGCTTTTTCTGATCTTCACCAATGCCTCTTCCCAGCTGCCATGACAGTTCCTAGAATTCAGTACTTTTTATGTAGGTCCATCCAGATGCTGTCCAGAAGCTCAACTTTCAACCACTAAGGCACAATTGCTGTCTTCCTACCTGCTCATTGGCAGCTCTCTGCATTTTTATGCATTTCTCCAAGACATCAATGTGTTTTATCCCCCCCGTATAGTGTTAGATCACATTCTTCATAACTAACTCACATTTCAGGTAGAAAACTTCTCAAGCTTCAGACCTTATTGATAATCAAGACACAAGGATTCACTAGGAATTCATTCAGCAGATTATGTGTTTAGATCTTTCTATTGATGTAACTATGAAAGTTGAGATACTTAATAGTCGTGCAGTTTCCCTTATTTATTTTATTTTATTTCTATAAATACACTGAGGATATGCTTTGTAAGATTTAACATGTGGTACATACATTATACATGGATTTAGACTGCTAGGCAAAATTTATGGTAAAACTGTCTACCAAATACAGAAATATGATAAGAATATTTACAGTAGCAGAAGATGCATTCACAATTATGGGCATAGTTATTATTACTGACTTGGTCTGGATGCCCCTGAGATTGTAATTACTATCATACATTATTCATTTTTTGTTACTGTTATGAACTTTGAACAGATAACTTTACCACTATTTACACCATTTTATTTGGTCATTATATTTTTATTACTTTACTACTCTTTATTGTTATTGCCATCATGCAAATAACTTGCATTGTAAATATCTTCATTACAAGTGAAAATTGCAAGGAAACAGTTTCCAAAAATAATCATAAACTGCCCTTGCTAACTAAGAAAATTATATATATATGCTGAAGCAAATAATGCCCAAAGCAAATGCCAGACTTTCACCAAGTTTTCCAGAATAATCCAGCAACCTGTGGATATTTTCCATGCCATGTCAACGAGAGAACTAATAGTAATCTGATTCCATCCCTTGAAATGGTGATTTAATAAGAGGCAGTGATCATGCATCAAACTCTTATGCCTTACATGAAGCATAGATCCTTTTCCTGGTTGCTTGATTTTGGCTTAGGTTTTATTTTGGGTTCTGGTTGGTTTTCTTTTTTTTTTTTTTTAATTGATGGCAAGTCATTATAGAATATGGTTTTCTTTGACAAAGTATATGTCTTTTCTGATTTGAGTTGATATTTCAGGTACTTCTTTCCATCTTTCTGGCCTAATGATTTATTTTGCTCCCTACCAATAACAGATGGTGCCCAAGTACTGCTCACATTCTCCTTTCCAGAACTATCTCACAAACTCTTTTTCTTGGATCTGTTATGCTATGGGAAATTTGTTTTACATAAACTACTTCCTGGTTGCTCCCAAGCCCCCATTTCAAGTGTCCTCTTAGGTATTCTTTTTCTCAGATTACAAGCCTACTCTAATATGAATGCTACCTTTAAGCATTTTAAATGTCTGTTCACATAATTAAGCAAAGGTCTAGCAATGTCTGTGCATCTCAGTAGAAAAACAGCAATAATTTATGGAAAAAAAAACTTATTTAAGAGAGTGGTAAAGAACCTAAGAGACTTGTAAATTACTGGTTTGGTGGACACACGGAGAGCAGTGAGTGTTGATTATATTGACTGTAGTACAGCTTTTAAAAACGTTTCCCCATAACATCCTCACTAATAAACAGATGGATTGCAGATCATGTGAAAGAACATTTATGTGGAGTGAAAGCTGACAGAACTGCTGGTGCCAGAGGGTTATGATCAGTAGCATGAAGTCGTTAACAGCAAACCCCAGGGAATGATAGCAAGGCTGATTTAGTTTATCAACTTTGCTTATGATCTAGATCCAGTGTATCCTCAGCAAGGTGATACAAAACTGGAGGGAAGCATTGATAAACCAGATGGGTGCACCATCATTCAGAGGGACCTCTGCAGGTTGAAGAAATGAGCCAACAGGAATATCAAGAAGTTCAAGAACCAGAAGTTCACACTCCTGCATCTGGGGAACATAGAGTCATAGAAGTGGGGGGCAAGTGTCATCCAGCCAGAAATCAGTTTTCCAGAGAAGGATCTGGGGCCCTGCTGGACATTGAGTTGAACATGAGCCAGCAACATCCCTTTGCAGCAAAGAAGGAAGAGAACAACATGGGCTGCATTAGGAAGAACACTGCCAGCAAGTCAAGGGAGGTGATCCCTCTCCACTGCTCAGCACTGCTGGCACACTTGGAGCACTGTTTCCAGTGCTGGGCTCCCCAGTATAAGACAACTAGATATACTGGAGCAGGTCCAGTGCAAGGGTGCAAAAATCATTAAGGGACTGAGGCACTGACACATCAGGACACAGTGGGAGGGCTGTTCAGTTTGTAGAAGAGAAAGTTCAGGAAGATCTTATCAATGTGTATAAACGCCTGAGAGGGAGAGTAGAGAAGGCAGCATCACACTTCTCAGGAGTGCCCAGTGACTGGTTAAAAGGAATGGGCAAAAAATGAAATGCAAGAAATTGCATTTAAATATGGGAAGAAGCCTTTTTTTTTGTCTTTTTTAGTGTGATGGTGATTAAACACTGGAACAAGATATGTAGAAATTCGCGGAGTATCTGTACTTGGCGATATTAAAATAATCTCCATAACTCCCATTAAAATTTTTCCATTCTCTGACATTACAGAAACAAAATGTAATTCACAATTGATAATATTTTCTAAACATTTGAAACATTCTAGACATCTAAAACCTCTAGTAGAAAACAGATTCAGTGTCCCATATCACAACAGGTTTGCAAATTGTACCTGTATTTGTAGATACTGAAGTGATCACATGTTGGCCTCTGACGTATGTTAGACATCAAATATCGTAAGATTCAGGCTAAACTGAAAGGCTTCTAGGATTCATATGCCTCTTAAGCTGTCAAATAAACATATTTTCAGCCTAGTGATTATTCTTCCTAATGTCTATCTGGCTAAAATGCAATGGTATGAAAGGCATACAGTTGAATTTTAGCACATCAAAACTGTCACTCACTTTATTCTGGTGCCTAGAAATCTTCCTGACTGCTACTCATTTTAATTTCTAAGTGAAGTCGTCAATTTTATGTCTCCTGCTATTTGTCCCTTTTTAATTTTCTTTTGCAACTTTACAATAGACTTTCATGAACAAAACCACACATGACAAAAGAAGAAAATAAATATAAACTTACATAATTGATCCATTGTTACACACCAGCACTAAAGCACACACTGAATTGTGCTTTAAGTTGTGAATTAATCTAATTTCAAAAGAGTTTCAGTATTTTAAGTTCCTAGAAAAATTTTCCCCTCTTTATCAATTCCTTAAATCTTAGATTGTTTGACATCTAAAAATGATAATCTAAAAGTTGGGCATTAGGATCAGGGATTTAAAACCTAAAACATATCCTATTTATTCCTATATACAGCATCTCTGTTTAAAACATACTATAAAGTGTTTTGTCAAACCTTTTCTACTTACATTACTCAAAAAACAGCTGGGAAAACTAAATTAATGTCTTCCATAATCTTGCTTCTCTGGAAGAGTCCAAGCATTTAAAATCATATTGGAAATTCTTTGAAAAGCAGAAGGAAAAAAGAACAGACTTGATAGTGTTTAAAGCAACTTACAGTGTTCCTCATTTATCTTCTTAACAGGATCATGCAATGATGTAAACTTTTCTCCTGTTTGAGCACCTGTTTTGCATTCCACTAGCTAAAAGGCGTCTTTCTTAAGCTACTTGAACACAATTTCCAGCATGCAAATTTCACTAATATTCTGTATTTTTACAGACAGCTACCAAAACAATTTATTCTGTCCTTTTTTTTTTTTTAAGACACAATCTCTTCAGTGCAGCACGGTCAATGTTGAATACTGACCCTCCAAAAAGAGAGCATTTTACATATGGTCTGGTGTCTCAAAACTGATACAAGTAAATAGAAAGTGGGAGAAAGGGACAGGACATTAGACTATGCATATTTTGCTGTCACCAGAGGTTTTTTTGGTTCTTTCTGAGGTTTTGATATTTAATTATTTACTCTGCCTCCATGACCTGTCAGCTTAGATTCATTATAGTAAAGCTATTCAGTTGAAAGGATGTGTGTATAAAGGTCTAAATAGAAATGTTTTAAAAGAATTCCAGAAATATATTCTGACAAAAAAAAATCCGAAGAGAATACATAAATTATTATGTGGTAGAGTATTTAGTTCACACACTTCGAAAAAGATGAAACTCAGTTGTGACTTTTCAATTTACAAGGAATATGATTTTCTCAAAATGAATTTTAATGAAAATTTTATATTCTACTAAGACCTCTGCATCCATCGATCCTGAACATATATTATTCACTTACTATGGATCTTTTTTAAATATGTACCACTTAATTAATTAGCCCAGTATATCATACATAAAAGAAGTATGCAGTGTTGTAAGGCCATTATCCACAGAAATAAAACACACAACAGCATATTTTGCAATTTTCAAGCAGAGTATTTTATTTTTAATATTTTTAAGCCTAATAGTTCAGTCAAGATTACTTTTTAAGTTTTGACTGAGATTCACTTATAAAATTTTTTAGATCTCAGAACTACATTAAAGTACTTTCAAAGTGTTAAAACTTATTCACTGTCTCATTAAAGTTGAAATGTTTTTAATGGCCATAAAATTGTTTCTCAGAATAGGAATATAGGATTTAACTTTCAATTTTGCCACAGTCTTCATCAAGGTATATCATGACCCTGTGTCACTCATATTCTTCTGTATAAATTATAGATATTACATGTGTGTGTGTGTGTATAGAATGGATGTGATATTTTAAAGCTTTAATGAATGAACCTTTATAACACCACTGTAAGGCAGCAATTGGAATTACTCATTATGTATATTAATTTATAAAAAATGCAAAGACCTGAAAGGAATTTTTGAAGGTTATGAAATACTACACTGAACCAGAGAGAGATTAGACTTGAATTTCCTTTGTCTTCACGTAGACATGAAAGCATAGAACCATGATTTATTTATTTATTTGTATTGGTGCCTAGGGTCTCCAGCCATGAATGAAGACCCTACTCTGTCAGGTAATAAACACAGAGCTGGTCCTCCCCTCATGCATGGGATGGAATAGAATAGAATAGAATAGAATAGAATAGAATAGAATAGAATAGAATAGAATAGAATAGAATAGAATAGGATAGGATAGAATAGAATAGAATAGAATGTAACATTTTGGTTGGAAGAGATCTTCTATGGTCAACTAGGCCAACTGCCTGACCACTTCAGGACTAACCAAAAATTAAAGGATGTCATTAAGGACATTGGTCCTCTCTTCAGGAAGCCTGTACCAGTGTTTAACCATCCTCCTGGTAAAATATGCTTCTTCATGTTCAGTTTAAACCTCTTCTGGGACAGCTTTGAGTGACCATTTCATATGTCCAATCGCTGGATACAAGGGAGATGAGCTCAGCACCTCCCTCATAGCTCCTCATAAGACATTCATTCCAGCCCTCTCACCAGCATTTTTACCCTCCTCTGGAGGTATTCCAGGACCTACACACCCTTTTTAAACTGAGGGGCCCAGAACAGCACACAGTACTCAAGGTGAGGCCACACCAAGTCTGAATACAGTGGGATAATCACTTCTTTTGCCTGGCTGTGATGCTGTGTTTGATGGACTGACACTCTAGGACTAACAGGGCACACAGTGTTTGCCCTCTGGACCACCAGGGCACACACTGCTGATTCACACTGAGCTTCTGCCAACCAGCATCCCCAGATCCCTTTCTGCAGGGCTGCTCTCCAGCCACTGTTCTCCTCATTTATACTCATACCCAGACCTACTTCATCATAGGTACAGAATCTGGTGTTTGGACTTGTTACATTTCATCCCAATGCTCCAATCTATCAAGATCCCTCTGCAAGGCCTCCTGCCTACCATTAGCCCATTTGCAGATGACACCAAGTGAGGGTTCATGTACTGGAGGGTACGAAGGCTCTGCAGAGGGACCTGGACAGGCTGGATAGAAGGGCCAAGGCCAAAAATACAAGGTTTAACAAGATCAAGTGTTGGGTCCTACACTTGGGCTACAAGAATCTCATGCAGCATTACGGGCTAAGGACAGAGTGGCTGGAAAGTGGCCAGGTGAAAGGGACCTGAGGGTGCTAATTTACAGAAGGCTGACCATGAACCAATAGTGTGCCCACATGGCCAAAAAGGCCAATGGCAGCCTGGTCTGCATCAGGAATAGTGTGGCCAGCAGGACTAGGGAAGTGAATCCTCCCTCAGCACAGGTGAGGCCTCACATTGAATACTGCATCCAGNGTACAGTGGGATAATCACTTCTTTTGCCTGGCTGTGATGCTGTGTTTGATGGACTGACACTCTAGGATTAACAGGGCACACAGTGTTTGCCCTCTGGACCACCAGGGCACACACTGCTGATTCACACTGAGCTTCTGCCAACCAGCATCCCTAGATCCCTTTCTGCAGGGCTGCTCTCCAGCCACTGTTCTCCTCATTTATACTCATACCCAGACCTACTTCATCATAGGTACAGAATCTGGTGTTTGGACTTGTTACATTTCATCCCAATGCTCCAATCTATCAAGATCCCTCTGCAAGGCCTCCTGCCTACCATTAGCCCATTTGCAGATGACACCAAGTGAGGGTTCATGTACTGGAGGGTACGAAGGCTCTGCAGAGGGACCTGGACAGGCTGGATAGAAGGGCCAAGGCCAAAAATACAAGGTTTAACAAGATCAAGTGTTGGGTCCTACACTTGGGCTACAAGAATCTCATGCAGCATTACGGGCTAAGGACAGAGTGGCTGGAAAGTGGCCAGGTGAAAGGGACCTGAGGGTGCTAATTTACAGAAGGCTGACCATGAACCAATAGTGTGCCCACATGGCCAAAAAGGCCAATGGCAGCCTGGTCTGCATCAGGAATAGTGTGGCCAGCAGGACTAGGGAAGTGAATCCTCCCTCAGCACAGGTGAGGCCTCACATTGAATACTGCATCCAGTTCTGGGCCCTCCAATTTAGGAAGGTGTTAGGGTCTGGTTTTTGAAGTTATTAGAAATGCCTCTGACTGAATTAAGGTGCAAAAGAAACAACATGCCAAAGTCAACCATATGGTTTTTATTTGATAGTAAATGTGAGAGAGAGAGAGAGAAGGAAGACAAAGAAATAGAAAAGAGCTGGGGGGAACAGAAAGGTAGACAGATTAAAGAAAGCGTCACCACTCTGTGGATCCTGATGGCATTGTGTTGATCTCTCCAGCTGGTCTTGATGGTGAGTGTTCTTTCACAAAAACATAAAAGCCAAAGGATTAATATACAATCAGGCCAGGTGGAAATGCCCACGTATCTTCCTTCAGAAGGGAGGCAAGTTTGACACTGTCTCTCACAACAGAGTCTGGATTAGTTGCATCACTTTGCATCACGTGCAGTCCTGTGGTGCAAGGCCTCAGGAATGAGAGTGGGTAGCACTTTTGAGGGTCTTTGGTGGATTATGGCACCCTTCAGCTGCCTCTCACATGAATGTCCCATGGATGTGGCCTTCCTGGGGTGGGGGCATTTACAACTGAGCCAGTTCGTGTGATGGAGGACGGGTGTTCACTGCCTCTGACCAAGATTATGCCACACACTTGAAATTCCCCCTTCCCACTCCGTTTGGGGGAGTCTGGGTAAACAGACCTCAGCACATGGGTCTGTGGGCTGTGGCCTCCCCCACCCTGAACCCAGTCAGAGATGATTCTCAGCACAGCTGATGGGTTTGGCTTTCTTGTTTGGCATTCCCTTCAGCCTGGTTTGTTTGTTCCTGGACCTGAGATGATTGAACAATAGTGTCTTATCTTGTATTCCCTTAGGTAGCTTAACTCACAGTCCTAAGTTCTCCTTAGGAGGCATCTTCAGGGAGGGGAGGGCTTCTGTGGCTGTAGCTTCTTTATACAGTTTGGCCATAAGGGTTGGAAGTCCTTTATAAGAATGTTTAAGCCATGAACCATAGTCTCTGACAGAAGGACATTGAGATGCTGGAACGTGTCCAGAGATGGGCACCAAGGGGGGTGAAGGGTTTGGAACACAAGTCCTATGAGGAGTGGCTGGAGGAGCTGGGGGTGTTTAGCCTGGAGAAGAAGAGGCTCAGGAGAGACCTCATGACTCTCTACAGCCACTTGAAAGAAAGCTGTAGCTAAGTGGGGGTCGGTCTCTTCTCCCAGGTAACCAGTGAGGACACAAGAGGACACAGTTTTAAGCTGTGCCATGGCAGGTTTAAGTTGGGCATTAGGATCAAATTCTTCACAGAAGGGGTGATTGACCATTGGAATGGGCTGCCAGGGAGGTGGTGGAATCACCATCCCTGGAGGTGTTTAAGAAAAGATTGGATGTGACACTTAGTGCCATGGCCTAGTTGACAAGGTGACATCAGGTCATGGTTTGGACTTGAAGATCTCAAAGGTCTTTTCCAACCTTCCAATTCTGTAATTCTGTTCCTCAAGATAATCAACAGCACCTCCCAGTTTGGGATCATAAGGAAACTTGCTAGTGGTACATTCAGCTCCTGCATCCAGATCACTGACAAAGAGATTGAACAGGACTGGCCCTGGACCTGCACCTTGAGAAACATGCCTGGTGACTGGTCATGAGACAGATGTAGCTTCAATCACCACAGCCCTTTGAGCTCTGTCCTTCAGACAGTCCTTCATCCAGAGTATTGTGAACTTGCAGTAGGATGCTGTGAGGGACAGCATCAAACACCTTCCCAACAGGTAAAACACCTACAAACATTACTTTCCCTTCATCCCCTAGGTGGGTGACGTATATAATAGAGGTATGTCAAATTATTTAAAGAGGACTCTTCCTTTATGAACTCATATTCTTCCCGATAATTTTTCCAGGAACTCAGGTTAAATTAATGGGTCAATTGTTCCCTGAGTCTTCCCTCATATGCTGTAAACTGGAATAACAACGGCCAGCTTCCAGTCAGCAAGGATCTCGCCAGACTCTCAAGACCTTTGCAAGATTATCTGTGTCCTGCCATGACATTTGCTTGCTCCTTCAGAACTCTGTGATGAATCCCATCAGATCCCATGGATTTGTGAACTTTCAGCTGATACAGCTAGTACCTTTCATTTTCAGTGCCCACAAATGGGATGTATTTTCTTTCTTTTCCTTTTCTTTTTCCTTATAACAGATATTTAGACAATTATCTTACCACAAAAAGCACTACTGAATAGCTTTCACAAGTCTATCTTTATTTCAAGAGCTCAAACACCAAAAGCATAAAGTGTTTGGTTTTTTCTGTTCTATACTACACCTGTTAGTTCCACAATTGTAGTACCATATGGGCAAACAAGAAAAAGCCCTGCAATTTTTTATTAGGACATACATATGCACAAATAGTAGCAAATGGTGCAAGAACTTCTATAGTTTTCTGCATAATGAAAAATGCTGACAAATTTTTTTCTCAGACAAATTTATTATTTGGTTTTAATTCACATAATAAGTGATGCAAGCTCTAGTATAAGAAAAATATAACACTATATATATTGCCTTTGTTTGGTGCACTCTGGGCTTGATGCAAATCATTTGAATGCAATTGAAAACTGCTATTTTCCTGGGATTTTGTGGGCAGTGTAAATGATGTATCATTTTGCTCACTGCTTGCTCAAGCTGGAATAGATTTGGCATGCTTTCAAAATTCATCCCATAGTGAGTATCATAATGAACTGCTCTACTTCTGTTCAAACTGCACTCAGTATTAATTTTACTAATTTAAAGTCTCAGACATGAGATGTTATAACAGGAAGGCTCAACAGTCATAAATGTCATTTTTTATCTCATGCTCCATCTCAAACATTTGTTTTTGCTGGCCATGAACTCGTTAAGAACTGAATTATTGGAGTGGGAAAACAATCCTGATTGACTTCAGTGATGATGATACAGCAGCAGTCACCTGTAAAATACTGGCACCTGTACATAGTATTAAAATTTTATCCACTGGAGACTGTGTTAACTGAAGTGAAGCACATTGACATAACATTTGACATTCATGCCACAATGATGACAGTGAAAGAAGACAGAAAGGCAAACAGATTGTATTTGACATCTTTCTCCATATGTGGTCAAATATAAAAGCATTTGCATCTATTTAAACTCTTTATTAGTCACAGAGCTGAGTAATATTGCAATAACCTGACATTAATTTCTAATTTTTTGTACCTGGCTAGACAGAGACAGAAAGATTAGAGAATAACTGAAGTTATCTCTGTTCCTAACGTGTGCTAAAAGTTACTACATAGTGTAACATGACAAACCATACCATTCCTGAGAGGTGTCCTTAGATCTGCACTTTCCTGAGAACAAAAAAACAAGTCCAAGAGGCTGTCTTCTCAGTACCCCTCCTGACTGTTACAGCTCAGCTTCCAGAGTGACAGCAGGGAGTCAGCAACTTTCCATTCAAGGATAATATAGTTTATACAATCTGCTGAATGGTTTCATCCAAATTAAGGACAATGCAATCTATAGCCTAATGTGTGGCAAACAATTTATCTTCTTCTCTTGAAGGCATACTGTTTAAGCACTCTGTTTAACTTCAGTTTAAACTTGTTTTCTCTATATGAGTCCATAAATATAAAGAATAAAGTATATGAAAAGGATCTTTCTTTCTCCACGATCAGTAAATACAGTGAAATATCAGCTTTGGTGCAACAGAGTTTTTTAAAAGCAGCTGAGACCCTGACCATCAAATTTCAATCACTTAAATTTAAATAAACCTGAGTGTTTTATGCTGCCAAAAAAAAGGGAAAGTGCAGTGAAAGCCTGTCAAGACTAAAAGTTACTGAAATATCATGTTATTAAAGTACAATAGTTTCAATAGTTTTTTTTCATCTAAAAGCTTTTATTTGCATCTTTTATTTGCGACTGTTAAATGACTTATCAATATTGAAGACTAATGCAAACCACAGAACATGGTTCACTTTTTCTGCTAACTAAAGATTTCATTTTTTGAAAGGAAGAAAAAACCACTAATGACAGTTTTTACAGCCCAAAGGTGCTATGAGATGGAGATAGAATAAGTGAGTAGGAGTGCTTTGTTTCCATAAAAAGAGTTGCAGAATGGATTGTTCAATTAATTGGCCACATACCTTGAAATCATGTGTCTTCAATATTTATTGACCACAGCTAGTGAAAACATGTCATCATTGAGAGTGTGTGTGCTTTCACCCTGCAAATGATCTCAGCGTTATATTTGTTATCATCCTGACACCAAACTTACAAACACAGGCACATGGAGCACACAGCTTCCTCACGCCACATTAAACAGTTCAGGATATCCTTATTAATGTGCTGAGTGTCTTCCAATGTTTCGAGTGATACTCCACAGAGATTATTCTCTGGTATGTTTGTAGAAACTGCCTCAGTTAAGTCAGTGGGGTGTAAAGCAGGTAAATGTGAGAATAGTCCATATTGTGGATATACACATTTTGTCTGGTACAGGGTTAATTTTCTTTAGAGAAGCTGATATTATGCTAATGTTTTAATCATTGCTGAGCAGTGTTTGCACAGAGTCAAGGACTTTTCTGCTCCTCATACCACCTCACCAGAAAGGAGGCGAGGGTGCACAAGGAGCCGGGTGAGGACACATCCAGGACTGCTGATCCCAAAGGGACAAATGCATATCTCACACCATATGATGCTCTCACAGCAATAAAAGCTGGGGGAAAAAGGAGCAAGTAAGGGGAATAAGGAAGTAGCATTCAGAGGTTTGATGTTTCTCTTCCCAAGTCACCATTAAGCATGATGGATTCCTGCTTTGCTAGAGATGGCTGAACACCTGCCTGCTGATAGGAAATAGTGAATTGGTTGTTTGTTTTGCTTTGCTTGTGTGTGCAGATTTTGCCTGTGTTATGGTTTGAGGCTGGTTGGATGCCAGGCAACCACAAAAGCCACTTGCTTACCCTCCTCTGCAACTGGATTGAGGGGAGAAAATATAATGAAGGGCTCATGAGTTGAGATAAGGACTGGGAGATCACTCACTAAATACCATCAAAGGCAAAACAGGCTTACCTTAGAGATATAAAGTAAATTTATTGCTAACAAAATCAGAGCAGGATAATGAGAAGTAAAATAAGACCTTAAAAACAGCTTCCCCCCAACCCCTCTTTCCTTCCAAACTCTATTGCCTATCTCAGTGGTGCAAGGAGGGAGGAAATGGGGTTTCTGGTCAGTTCATCACCTGTAGCTTCTCCTGCTGCTCAGGGAGAGGAATCCTTCCCTTGCTGCACCGTGGGGTCCCTCCCACAAGAGACAGTTCTCTTTGAACTTCTCCAAGGTGACTCCACTTCATGAGTAGAAGCTCCCTGAATTGCTGCAATGTGAAGCCATCCCATGGGCAACAGTCCTCCCAAAACTGCTGTGGCATCAGTCACTCTTCCATGGAGTGCAGTCCCTCAAGGACAGGCTGTTCCAGGCTGGGAACAGAGCCCCTTTCCATGGGTCTACCACAGGATCACAGCCTCCTCTAGACATCCGGCTGCTCCAGCATGGGCTCCTCACAGATAAATATTTGCATCCCCCATGGACCTCCATTGGCTGCATCTCCTCTGCCACTTCTTCAATGACATTGTTGTCTGCGTGTTGTTCTACTCTCACAGATTCTCACTCTTCTCTTCTCTGACTGGAAAACTACAGCTGAACCACAGACTTTGTTTTGATTTCTTCTTAAATATGTTATCACAGAGGGGTTACCACCATCTCTATTTGGCCTGGCTTTGGCCAGCAGCATGTACATCTTTGGAACCATCAGGGATTGGCTCTGCCGGACATGGTTGTAAGAGGCCGATAACAAGAGGAAGGCTTCAAAAAGTGCTTCATCATTATGTCTGCTTGTCAAAATCACTCTTGAACTCCTGAAAACTACATGCGAGATGGANCCAGCAAACTGCTCCCGAGATTGGAGGAGGCAGGTGAGATGCTTCACACTGCGAAAAAAAGAAAAAAGCAAAACTTGCTTCTCTCCCCCGACCCTGTCTCAACAGCAACAAAGGTAGCACAGAGTGGTGGTGACTTATCCTGTGCTTTTTAAAGTATCCTTAGCTTTTTCTAACCTTTCTCTACTTCTTTCTGTCTTTGCCTCTTTTACTATTAAATAAAAATATATCAATTTTTTGGCATTGTCAGGAAAATCCACAAATGCTAGAGATTTATGTCCAAAAAGGAGACAGAGGAG
>VXAX01001738.1:142264-233219 GCA_013399835.1 Leptocoma aspasia | reverse complement strand
GCCACGTGCTCCTTTGTGCTGCCACGTGCTTTTTTGTGCTGCCACATGCTCCTTTGTGCTGCCATGTGCTCCTTTGTGCCTCCACGTGCTCCTTTGTGCCTCTACGTGCTCCTTTGTACTGCCACGTGCCTTTGTGCTGCCACGTGCTTCTCTGTGCCGCCGTGTGCTTCTCTGTGCTGCAATGTGCTCCTTTGTGCTGCCATGGCACTCTGCAGGTACGTCCCACAGCCTGCAACTCAATTTTATCCTATCTCTTCCCAGAATACACACCACGAGTGCACTTTAAGTAAAATGTCATACCCAGAGCTAAGGCAAACATTCTATTTTCAATTTTTTTGATTCCTGGGCTTTCATGTGTGTGTGCAGACAAACTTATATACACATAAAGGCAATAATTTGCTTTAAGGTAGCTTGTGCTTCTGGGCCATAAACATCCATAAATTGAACTCTTAAATGAAAAAAAATGAACTGGTTTAAGGGTTGTATATCATGTCTTCTTTTTAAATTTATTTAACGAAACCCCACAAAACAAAAAACTATTCCAAGCTACTTAGGTGAAAACTGATATTCTACTAAGCTACTTAAATACACAGTCACAGAAAAATAAGGAAGCAACTTGAAATTGTAAAAATGTAGTATGTGGTAGATGTTGGCACTTTTAGATAACCAACTAATGTTTTTAGCTTGAAGTATTGTACATTTTCCTAGTGGTGACAAGCTAATTAAGATTAAATTATACAATTTGCTGCTAGGGATTAAATAATGAAAATAATCAAATTGTTCTTGACAAAATGCTGGTAGAAACAATGAAGAAACACCTTATGTAATATTATTGGTACAATTTTTTATTTTGCCTTCTGATTGGTTCTTGGTGCATCAAGAGGCCTCACCAACTTCAGGCACAAAAATCTATTTCAGGGCCAAAAATTGATTTGTTTTTTGAGATGCATTAATTTTAATTCAGAAAGAGCAGATGTAAAACTGGAATAAAGTTTTCTATAAAGCCAAAAATTACCTTTTCTTTTTTTTTTATTTTTAAGTTATTAGTGCCTTAAGTAATTAATTGTAAAAAATTATGCTAGACATAATTGTACATTGCACTGTGGAAAAAAAAAAAAAGGCAATACAGTTTGCCCAAATATATACATTCTAATGGATTCTGAATGTAGATGTATGAATCTCTTAAAAGTTATTGCAACCTTCTCTGTGCTGTCTAGTCAGAAACAATATTTATTTTGGTCCTAAGGGGGCATAGTTTTATACCAAATAATGCTGCAAGACATTATTATTTTTACTAATGCAATTTGGAACATCTGATATAAATAATCTCAGTTTGCCTGGTGTATGAATGCAAAACACTTAATTCCTCTGAGTATTAAATGATAATACATACCTCCTGTTTGGAGATGAACAGATCATATTTAGCAAAGGACCAAAATGAGACTTAGACTTTCAAGCATACAGAATGATTTTTTTTTTGGTAAATTTAGAAAAAGTTTTGGAGAAACTTCTTTTATCACCTGCATAGCTGGAAGCATGTGAGAAAATGTACCCTCTTTTGGTGGGTTACTCAAAATTTGAAGCAAACACTGATAAGAAACTGTTATATCTTTCAGGGATTCACCCCTGGAATGGTTCAAGATGTTGTTCTCTTGTATCTTCTTCTTCCATAGTCCATCTCCCCTCCCCTGCTTATTTTCACTTTTGGTTTCATGTTCTTCGTTTGTAATTAGCATCTGTCTGGGATCTTTTATATTAGCCACAGCTGGATTGGCACATAGATGCAGTGTTGGATGAAGATGCCTTACACACTTACTACACTGATTCACCAAAGCAGCAAGGTGTCACTTAAGTATCACCAGCAGAAGAAAAAGACCAGAAATCTGGTCTGTTCTGAGTAAATCAGTGTAGTGGTTTTGGTTTGCTAATTTTGAATTTCTCCAATTTTGAAATTTTCCCGGCCAACGTACCAATGAATGTGATGGATTCAGTGCTAGCCAATCACCAGTGCACTCACTTTCTGCTGTGAGATAGGACGATAAGATTAGGAGCTCAAAACTTCAAGAGAGTATAAAGAAAGTTTTATTAACAGTAACTAAAAGAAAAAAAAATGTAGTAAGAATCGAAACAAACCTTTCAGAACACTTCTCCTCCCCCCACAATTTTCTCTTTTCCACTGACAGTGTAAAGAAATGAAGCCTAAAATTTCCAGTCAGGTTACCACTTCTAAAATAGTCTTTTTTCAGTTCACTTAGGGAGAGGAGCTCTTGTTAATGTTACGGAGACTCCTTCACAAGAGGGAGAAAACAGTTCTCTCATGGCTCTCAGCGATCCTCAAAAAATAGCAGCCACCCAAGGAAACCTGCAATCATGAAGCCTCTCCCGTTTCCACAAGCCTTCCTATGGTTTTTTTATGTGCCATGTCGACTCATGGGGTATAGTTTTAAAGATGAGCTGTTCAAAGGCAAAAGTTCTTATTATCTATCTCAAAAAATCATCTTCATCCTTGAGAACAGAGATCTTCTTCTCTCCCTGGGGGCACAGGGTTTCATCACTCTTTTTCTCTGTTCAGCTTTCCATGGGATCACAGTTACTTCAACATCTGCTTACTTCGGTATGGAGGCTTTTGCCTGAATTTGAACCTTTCATCTCCCCATAGTTTTATGTGTTATAAGGAAAAGGAGTGTTTCCTCTGTAGCTTACAAGAGTATTTCAGCTTCAAGATCAAGGTCAGTGAAATTTTGCTTCTAGTCTAAACATTTAAAAATATAGTGAGTTTGCCTTTTAAAAATAGCCAAATGCCTTTTCCAGCTTAAGCTGCCCTTGTGAATGCAGTTATAGTGTCATAAAATTATACATCAAATAAATTGATCTGCATATAAAATGCTCTGTATTAAAGCATCCAATATCACTGCAAAAACCACAGCACACATATGTTGCTATGAACATATTATAAGTTTCTCTGTGTGTAAGCTTTCTGATCATTTTCCCATGGGAGAACATCCTTTTGCTGTCTTTTACTCTGTATAAGCTTTCTGTAAACAAAATATCTGTGTCTGTTCTTCAAGGACATGGAATTGGTTGGCCTCCTCCTACCTATGAGGAGACTGAACTGAAATTACTTTATCTTTCTGATATTGTAAACTATTAGGACATTTTCTCTGGACGAAGCAGCAGCAGGAGCATGGAATGCTCTCTGCTGAGCAGATATAGAAAAATACTAGAATTATGGAGTCATTTTAATAAATAATTTAAGCCTTCTGAAATTATTGTCAAGAGTCCTTTCTTCTGTGTGTGGACCACGACGATACACATCTCCTATAGAAAAAAAAAAAGGTGTTTCTTTTTCTTTTCTTTATTTTTTTCAGTCTGCTAAATGTATTCTGTCTGTTTTTCTTACAGAAATAATTAGCAGTTCAATGAACAGGCCAAGTGGGGTTTTATACTAAAAACTGAAGGAGTTTAGAGAAAACACATCCTTATAGAAAATGCAAAACTGCAGAGGACTGTCAAGCCCAGGAGCCTTCTTTGAGCTTTAAGGTATTTAATAGCAGCTCTTGTTTCCTTAGTGGGTACTGGGAGATCTAACTCTTTGCTTTTCTCATGATCTAGTGCCAATTTATGGAATGCCTCTGGGTGAACTCTGTTTCAGATTATTATAAAATGAAAATCTCTATTTAATCATTATTGTCTCTTTTTAAGAAACCATCATTTCCTTTTTAACTTCAGAATTCATTATGGTCATGTCATTATTATTTTTATTGACATTTCAACAGTTCCTAACTAATAGGTGTGTGTATATATATATATATATATATATATATAAAACCTTTTCAATAATCTGCAGCGTTCAAAGAAAAAGAAACTAATTGTCCTTATTTATATTCAGCATTTTAACACCTATTTGGGACAGAACTGTTCATTTATGTCATGTTGATACCTGAACTGTTTGCAGCTTAGCAAATGCAAGTCAAGGACAGATCAAACAGCCTAACTTCTGCTGATATTCAAAGGGACACTGACATGGTGACCTGACCTGTGTTTTGAATGGATGGAAAGAAATAGGTTTTCTGATGCAAAAGTCAAGAAACAGTTTGTAGTCAAGACACAGTCAAGCCAGCTGTTCTGACGGCTGCATATAAACAAAAATATATTGTGCATGGCATAGCAGAGATTGTCTGAATCATGTCTGATCTCCTCTCTGATATTCCAAGGGCTTATTCTGTCTTTGTGATATACCTGAAGATCATAACTAAGATTTGCAATCTTAAAATGGGCTTCGAGATCACTGCAGTGTTAGAGATGTTTTGCCACTCCAAGCTGTTGGTTTTGAGACTGCAAAATGGGTCAGAGAGGAAGTTCAGTTTGCAAATGACATGTACACCAGAGTAAAATCTTCTGTTACACAAAGTTTAAACTGCTGACAGTGCCACCAGACTAGAAGTAATCTCTACTTTAAATCTTGTGAATGATCACATCAGTATTGTAAGCAAGGCATTTTTTATCCAGAAATCTAGATATTCAGCATGAAATCAGGTTGTCTTCCTTCCCGTATTCTATCAGAAAACTTCATTATTGTCCTTTCCCTGTTTCTGTACAGATTTAGATGCAATAAGAGAAGCACTTTAGTAATCTTAATGTACAGGGTATTTATAATTTCAGGTATTATCATTGTGCTTAGAGGAATGTAAACTGCTCTGGCAAATTTGATTTTGAGAGTCTCACCTATCTCATGGTCTATAGCCTGAAAATAAGGGCAAGGTTTCTCAACAATGTGCTTGAAAGATGTACCAAAGTAGCATTGACAGAATGCAACTTCCTGGCACATTCTTCTTTATTCCTATTTAAAGAGTCAGAAAGACATCAAGGAAATGCATTGGAGTTTAGCACAAGCAAATACAGAAGTCTGGAGGAGTAAAAGTATGAAATAGTTGTTTCAATTACCATCGCTTTGGTTGGGCTGGGTACAGGCCCTGAATGCACATGGAGTTTTCAAAGGATCATACAATCATAGAAAGGCTTTGGTTGTAAGCAAGTTTTAAACATCATCTACTCAACCTCCACTTCCACTTTACTGGGATGCTCAAAGCCCCATCCAACCTGGAACTGACCCCTCCAGATACCGGGTAGCCACAACGGCTCTGGGCAATATGTTCCCGTGTCTCACCACTCTTACCATGAAATGGTTCTTCCTTCCTTAATCTAAATCTACTCTCTTCCAGTTTAAAAGCATTGTCCCTTGTCCTGACACCAGTCCCACTAAGTCATTGATGAAGTCATTAAGTAGCGTTTGTCCCAGCATGAACCCTTGAGGGACACCACTTGTTACTGGGGTTTTCAGAGGGAAAGCAATATTCCTTAGCTTGAGCCCAGGCATGAACACACTGCTCCTGTTCCTGACAGAGTAGCACACCTAAGAAGGAACCTTCCCCCCTGTGGTGAATTCCCATGAACAACTTCTGGCAAACTTGTGGAACATGATGTCCCTTGAGAGTACCATGTAATCATCTCACATTAATTAATTGGGACATGCCATAGCTCTAAAGCACATACTTACTCCAACATGTTTTCATAATTTTCAGGGATTATGATACTGCTTAGTTTTAACTGCTTTGTCCAGTCTAACTGCAGAAGATAGATTTGGATTAGGGAAGGAAGGAACTGGGAGACTTTTCACTGATGATATACTCAAAATTACCTAGAAGGCAAACACAAAAACAGAGAACTATTCTGTAACATTAACCTAAAGCTGTTAGCATGGAAGATTTGTGGTCATGCTTTGTAGTGATTTTTTATGTAGTATAAAAACCTCTGTAGATACTACAATTGGGAAGAGAAGAAATGGTTGATGGTAATCAAAATAAATATTTTGATGGCAATAAAAAAAAATAGGATTTGAAATTGAAGAAATAAGATGAGGAAGAGAGGGACTCCAGGAAAAAAAATTAACAAAAACCAAACAATAATTGGCAGAATTAAAAGGAAAGATAGACTTTTGTGATTAGTTCAGTATGTAGAAGATAAATATTTAATATAATGCTGTGACAAAATAACTTAAAATTTTCTGGATATTTTTGTAGTGATTTTGTTTAAGTCCAGCTTTGATAGAAGAAGAACAGGGAATAAAGTATGGATTTTTAAAATGCTTAATAGTGAAAAAAGCAAGATTACTGATACACATGTCTTTAAAAAACCTAAAATTCTACTTTAGATTTAGATTGAAGACATTTGAAAAACTAAATAGTTAAAATAAGATGCACAGTTTCAGCTTTGGATAGGTGCTTTTTCTATAAAATACAACTCTGAAATGCTTGATCATTCTTCTGTCAGAGCAAAGAAACCTGAACATTAAAAATGCTATAAAAGGACTTTTTATACCTAAATGCACACATGAGAATCACATTCTCTCACCCAAGGTATTTATTTACCTGTGTTTCAGCAATTCAAAGAAAAAGAGAAGTAAAAGCAGGGAGATAACATGCTTTCTTCACCTTTGGCAACGGTGTGACTGTTATAAGCCTGCAAATGTTCACAGCTCAAGTGAAATAGTGCTCAGAAGGCCACAGGAATAATTGAAATTTTGGGAAACTTTTCTCTAGACAATATCCAAGGGACCTCAGTCTTACTAATTTATCAAAGAAAATTTTGACTGGACTTTGAGTATCTCTTTAACACAATGCTTTTCAAATCTAGCAGGCAGAGTGATATAAGAAAAATGAAAGCTAAAATTAGAGCAAATCACGCTACAGATAAAGACACATTTTTAAGAGCATGAATCCTCAGAACATCTTGTCAGATGTTAAAATCAGTATTAGATTTTTCATCAGTGAATACTAAAACCAAGATTATTTGAGCTTTATTTTTGTCCTAAATACTCATGCTCCAGCTTGTTTGCAGATATTTTATGACACAAAGTATTATAAATCAGTTTACAGTGATGGAATTTGTATCTAGTTCCATTCTCACGTCAGTCAGAAGTTAGCAGCAAGTATAAAATAGACAGGCATCTATTTCAACACCAAATGTTGGCAGAGTATGGAAGTAGTTCAGCAAGGATCAAAGAAGAAGAAAAAAAGAGCTGAACAGAATTTTAAATGCATAGAGTAAGATACAAATATCTGTAAAGATTTTCTGATGCCTGAACATGTGGATTCCCATACCTTGCGCCATCTTATGACCAAGTTATTTGCAAATGTTGAGAAAAAGCAACCAGCAAACCTTTTAATTGTCATTGTTCATTGAAAAAGAGATAGCAAAAGAAACTGATGAAAAGCGTTTTTTCTCTAATTTGCCAACATCAATACCCTGATGTTTTTGTAATAACAGCACCATTGCAATTTAGGGAAAATTTATAAAATATTGTAATAAAATTTCTGTTCCTGAGTAATCTTTAAAGTTGTTTTGGTAGAACTTAAAAAAAACACAATCTTTGTCTTTCTCCCCAAGTTACAAAATACAAATGTAACAACTCATTTAGGTGAAACTGTCTGTATTTCTGAAACTGAAACTGATGTCTGTATTTCAAAGGATTTTCAAGGGAAAGAACCAACATGATTCTGGTAAAAAACAAGATTTTGTGAAAAAGTGGCAAAATACCCATAGGGAATGAAAAATGAATCCTCTACATGAATTTTCATAACAAGAATTTATAACAAATGGCTCAGCTTTAAGCCAAGTAATGTTAATGTTTTTTTCTTAGTATCCTGAGATCAAGATTTTTAACTCTGAGATCTGGAGACCAAACATTTGTCTGTTGCCTGATTTGTTGTGAAAATGTTATCTCTCAAGTGAAATGTTAATGATTCAAAATGTCTCTTTCATATTAGACTTGGTTTGCCACTGCTATGAATGTGTAATCCTATGAGTGGACACAAAAAGATCTCAGTGGTTAAAGCTAAATATGTTTTGTGATTGAAGGAGAAAAGAATGTGAGAAGAACTTTTCCATCTGAAAATGATCATTAAGTATTAGTTTTTCACCAGGAAAAAAAAAAAAAGCCTTTCTCTAATTTTTTGCTTAGATATGATTAACAATTCTCAATTCATAATAATTCTCAATGTTAAATTACTAAAGCCATAAATTATTAGTGCTTCCCAAAACCACCATGTTGTATTTCGAGACATAAAGAACTTTGAAAAATATTGGAAATAACAACAGTAATAGTAAATTATTTTAAAAACAATGCATTTCCTATGTTGATTATGGAAATCTCAGCAGGGGCCGGAAGACTTTTGGCAAAAATAGTTTTTGAATCCCTGATTCCTAGTAAATACATAATCACATATCTCATCTTGGAGAAGTAAACACAGCACAACTTACCATACAAAGCAAGAAAATAAAGCTGTTTCTCTTACTTGCAGCTTTTTTACAGCACATCTAGGAGTTTTAAATCTGTTCCCTGGCAAACCTGTCAATATAATTTTGGTCAAATTTCTTATGTCTGGACTCAGACTCTCAAAGAAGATCTCAAGCTGAAGTTAAGTGCATAAAATCAAAACTATTATTGTGAATAATGTGACAAGTCTAAGTGCATCAGGCACTGATATTAATGTTGCCTTGGAACCTACTTTGCTTTTGAGCATGCATAGGAATCCCTCAGTTTTGGCAGTCCTAGCACACAGCTGGCATATTGTCACAGCCAGAAAGAGATGTTCCTCTCCTTGCAGAGCTAAGTCCATAAGCATTCTCACAACACCCCCTTGGCTGAGCAACAACACCAAACAGAAACACCTCTAAGTCCAAGTATCTCACTACCACTTTCTTGCACAACTTTTAGTTCTTTTCTGCACAGTTCTACAGCTTTAATGGGAAGGAAAGAGCAGAATCTTATTTCTCCCTTTATAACGGCTCATATTCTGGTTATTATAGCACTCTGAGACCAGCAAGAAGTGCATCTGTCATCCACCAGGCAGAGTAACTGAAACCCAGTCCCTAATCTCCCAGTTAAATCTCTTCTTACTCCTCTCCTGAGGTGTACTTGTCTCTGTAACTACATTGTCCAGCCCTCGAAGGATGTCCTTAGGAAAGAGGAGCAGGCTGGTTGCATTTCTGAGATGTTCATGTGCATTAGCAATTTGACACATTTGAGAGACCACTCTGGATTAAACAACAGTTGTTACTGACCCACATTTTACTACATATGGATCTATTCTATTAAGTTTGGTTTGGGTTTGAACTGCTTGAGTACTGGTGTAATGTGAAATCATACCAACAATCTGATTTATTTAGGTTATCACAAACCTTCCACAACTTGCCTGTCCAGCTAATCAATCAATGGATTAATTACCATGTACTTTCTTTTTCTCATCTTTTAGGATTTCTTTCCTTAAGACTGTCTTTTGGATCCTACCAAAAGGATCCAAACTGCTCTGTTCTTACTGGGTAGGATCGGAAACAATCAGCAAGCTACACAATCTGCAACTCTTCCCAGCCATTTCATGGTGAACTTAGATGTCAGACAGTGTTTTGGCTTCCTTTCTTCGTGTCTGACTAACACACAAGCTGGTGACGCAATTTTCAGCCAACTCCAATCTCTATTCCATTTTTTTTAAACTGACTGAGCCTTGCTTCTTTTTCTACAAATCTGAGGTAGTACAACAGCAGGAATTTGTGAGGCTAAATGTATTTAAGAATTTTCAGTACTAAGTATTTTACAATACTTACTTTCAATACCTCATGATACTGGCTACAGAGGACAATACAGGCTGGAATGAGCAGAAAAACAAGCAGGTTAGTTACCCTTTTACCTGAAGTCGTGGTCATGGCTTAGGTACCAAACAGATTAATTGCTTTGTTATTTGCCAAATAAATTTAAGGAAAAATTTCAGATGTTACAGTCAGCATTTTTTGTAAAATAGAAAAAAAAGGTATCAACAACTGAATATCTAATTAAAATATGCATAGACAAAAACATGGCAGAAGATAACTTTTATTGTTCATAGGGGAACTTAAAAGTAGTAAAATTTTTTCTGGATATTGCATACAAAAACCAGACTCATTACTTGAAATATTAATTATTGCTCACAGTTTGAATCAGGACAACGTATTAATTTATCTATTTTTGTGAGCAAGCTTCTTTGAACTACTTTGCTTTATTTTAGACTTAATTTTACCATTTTGTAGAAGAGTTACACGGAAATTTATTTAAAAGGTGTCCAAGTAAAATCATTTTGGTACTCATATTTAACCTGTACTGAACTCTGTGCTTGTTTGCTGCAGAAATTACTTTTTCTTTTTGTTTTCATTTCGTATTTTGTCTTATGCTTTGAAAGCCCCCTATAGCTTCAGTGAGTCACTCTCCCTTTCCTTATCATTGGTGCCTTGAAATAATTAAATGTTACGGTCATGAATCCTTAAGTCTTTTCATTTCAGGCCTGTATAACAAAAATTCATCTTTTGCAGTCATTTCCAGAATGCTTGAGTTGTTTTGTTTAAGTGTTATTCTTATTTATTCAGTTTTTAAATGTCCTTCCTAGATGTACCATATGTCTTTTTTATCTGGCAAGATTTGTCTTATTGAAACCTGTAAAACTCATGCTCTTTCACAAATCTATAGTTTGGTTTGTCCATCCTGAAAGTAAAGGTTTAAATAGCAAAGCATAGAGTACATTTCTGAAGCACTGCTTCCAAAAGAGCAGATACAAGTGCTTAACAAATGGTAGAAAGTGGAGTAGCATTTCTTGATTACAGTTGGTCTCAACAATATCCCATTACTTCTATTGTGAACCGTAAAAGGTTTTTCTGACAAGGCATTGTGAGTGCTATAATAAAACAAAATTGCACAAGCAGTTTTCTGTGATACAACTGTGTACCTTGCCTGTCTAAAGCAAGAAGGAGTTTTCTGCATCAGTTTAATTTATTAGCAGAGACCAGCACTATGGAACAATTCAGCTAACAGGATATCCCTGCTTCCTGCTACACCAAAATTATATCAGGGAGCAAGAGGAATTTCCCTAAATGAAATGCTTCGTGCTGATTTCATGTTTTTTAATTAAATGCTTTGCCAGCCTTTAAGACTGCATATACCCTTTATTTCATAACTGAACACACTATGCAGAGGCCTAATTGCTATGTCCTAAAGCAGAAAACAAACCAAAACAAGTTAGAAAATTTCCAGCCTCAATAGGCTGGAAAAAGTGCATTGCTGGGGAAGAAAGGTTCTAAAAAGATAATAAAAGATGTGAGAGGGAACTGAAAGAGAAAGTAAAGAAAGGTCAAGAAAAGAAAATTCTAAGGTTATCTTTGGAATAAAAGCTGTTTCAGAGACATATAAACTAGGACTCAGTGTCTCTATGAAGCCCTTCCCATCTTCTGTGATATCACTTGAGACCATCCTGTGCTGGACTTTGTCACAGGGGCTCCAGCTGCCCACGTTGCCAGTGGCTCCCCAGCATCCTGCACAATTGCAGCAAACGCAGCAGCAGCCGCTGGGCTGTCCTGACAAGCATTGCCAAGGTCATTCCTAAGAGGAAAAGGATCGATAGAGAGGTAAAAGATGATTTGAAAAACTTGGCCAGATCAAACTCTAGAAGCAGAACTGTAGCATCAGCATAAAACTCTGCATGTTGACAGAAAGGGATTTCCCATTTTTGCACAATATTGTCACGTTTATAATCAAGGAACCGTTCCGAGTTCAATTCCTTTCAGTATTTGCTGCTGCACTGCTTTCCCTTGATTCTGGGCCCAGGCCAACCTTAAGGGACTGTGCAGATTTCATTATTTTCTGACCTTTCAGGGGAGAGGGACATGATGAGATTTTTGCCCATGGGAAGACTGTGTGTATTTTCCTATATGTCCTTTTTCTCCCTGGTTAATTCAAGATATGTGGATGAAAGTAGATTGGTGGAGTCATTGGTGTTTGGGGGAGGTTTTTTTGTTTTCTTCTGTTTTGTTTTGTTTTGTTTTCCATAGTTGTCAAAACCAAATAAGGCAATATGTAGGTGTTATTTTCACCTCTTTATAAATAATAATAAAAAATAATGAATCAGTTCATGGTGACACTTACTGCATGCTTTATAATAATAAGCACAATCTGATTATTTATTTGCTTCAAGGGGTAAGAGCCATGCAAAGTAATTATTCTTAAAGAGTCGCCTCACAAAATATATTTTCTCAAAGTCTAAAGACAACTGTACCATAAGTAAAAAGTATTTCTCCAATTTCCTTATGCTGAATTTGATATTAAGATGGCATCCAATATTAATCATCCATTTGTTTATTACAAATATATTTTGTTAAAAAATATATTAAAATTCATAAACATTCATAATTATCATGTATGTGAAAGTTCTTTACTCTCACACTATCTATGACACCTAACAGCAAATCAGCCAAATGAAATCTATGGCTTAAGAAAATGTGATGTTAAAATTTTCTTTTTAATGTGTGGTTAAAATACCTTGTAAGAGCCTTGCCTGGAATAAAATATTAAACATTTTCTCAGCTCATTGGAGAATTTTCAAATACCAAAAATCTGAAATGCAAGAAATCTTCATTGAAATATTGGGGAGTACTTCTCAACTAAATGTTTCTTTCAAAAAGGCATGATACATCTTGATGCATCTTTATATTTGTTTAATTAATATTTAGGCTTGTAACAGGACACTACAGAAAAAAATTAGGTTTTTTTTGCTTAAAACCAAGAGAATTAGTAGAACACCTTACTAAAACAAAATAAAACTGGACCAAACTGAGCAAGCCCAAATGAAAACAGAATAAAAACCCAAACAAGGTAAAAGCTGCATGTAGTCACTGCTCTCTAATTGCTATCTAATCACAATGTGACAGTTCTTACGGAATCCTTAGTGCTGTTATTTTTTTAATTTTACGGACACTCCTCCTCTATGCTACAAAATACATCTCTCTGTTTATATACATTCCATCTAATTGCTGTAAGATCAATGCAGTTCCCATACTGCTCTTCACCCCACTGAGAGGTGTGTGAGCAAGCCCCCTACAGGGGCTGACCCGTGACCTGTCAAGAAGTCCACGACCATCTGTATTTTCCAGTGCATTCATTCACTCTTTGATCTCTTTTCAAGGACCTTGTTCAAAGTAACAGAGACATCAGACATCTTCTATGCTTTAATTTCTTAAAACTTTAACACCGCTAAAATACTGTCTAGAAGAAACATCGAGTGAAGAGACATCTTTATATGTCACATATTTTTGTCCACCACAGATGTGAAAGCAATTAAGCAAACTTGTAATGCAGGCTAGATCCTTGGTCCCAGCTCCTTCATGAGCTGTACTTTATCTGGTATCTTTCTTGGATATAATGTGTGCACATTTACAGCTCTGTTCTCCCTGGAGAAGAGATGGCTGGGGGGAACCTCATCAAAGTCCACTACTTTAAAGGTGAAAACAGAAAGGTCAGAGGCTCTTTCTTCACAAGGAGTCACACGGAGAAAGCAAGGGGGAACAGGTACAAGTTGCATACGGAGAAGTTTTATCTCGACAGAAGAAACACATTTTTACAGTTATTCACTGTGCATGCCCAGGAGCATGATAAAGTTGCCCTCACTGGAAGTTTTCAAGGTGCAGTTGGACAGGGTGCTAGATAATTTTGTTTACAATCCCTCTCCCACAAAAAGTTGGACTAGATAATCTTTCAAGGTCCTGAGCTACTCTGTGATTCTGTAATTCTAAATATGCTTTTTGGATTAAATATATGCATTCTGTGGTACATAAACAAGACACCAACATTTAATTTTTCAACTATTTAAAACTAACAAACCTAGAAATCTGTCATATTTAAAATATAGTTGGAGGATAAGATTATCATTGATTGAACAGGCAGTGACACTTCTGAATTACTCTTCTGAATAGTCATATCCTTACATTTATTTCACTGTCAGGCAGAGGCAGGTTCTTGTTTCTTTCCTTGGGCAAAATTCTGCTGGATTTTCAGTATCCTTGGACAGCACCTAGAATTTTCAATTCTTACCAAGGAGGTTGAGTGTGCTCTTCATTTCACAGGATATTATCTGAATTAGTGGCATTCCTTCTTGGTTTTCACTCTCTTTGTCTTCAAAATAATTATTTTTTTATGGAATCATATTAAGGTACATCAGTCAATTGCACAAGTCATACAAACTGAAAATTTTATTCAGTAGCAGAGTTAATAATTCACAAGAGTGTTGTTTGTTTTGGTTTTTTTTTTCCCTTAAAACCACCACAGGTCAGCATTTCACAGTAACTGCATGATAAAATTTCACCTGACAAACAGATCTTTTTTTGTCGCTGCAAATTTATGATGAATACAGATAATTTTAGACATATTCATAGAAAAATTCTCACTTGCTGTGTAACAGACATTATCCTAATCTCAGCATATTTAGATGGCTCATGTCTGACACAGAAATATAACTGATATTATAGAAGTTTAGTACTTTGGAGATAGTACACAATGGTACTTTTCAATGCCAGATGCATAAAAAGTAATACATTACTCCACTGTTTTTGGGAAAGCATATTTTTTTCTTAACAATGAGCAGAGCTGGATGAAAGGGGATTTGTTGCAGCTATGCTAAAATTTTCTTTATTAGAAACATCAATTTTAATGAAGCTGAAAGAAGTGAGTTGCTACTTGGTGCATAACATATTTTGTAACTTATTTGATCTTAAGTATTCAGAGAGCTTGTGGTCCAAAACCTGCAAACTTTTGCAAACTTTTACTCTTGCCAATCTTGTTTCTAAAAAAAAAAATTAATATATTTGATGGTCAAGCCTGTGTTTTCCTGCATTTGAATATCAAGCCTTTGAATGATACCATAAAAATGGTGCTTATATACATATTAGCTAATAATGAGCTCTAAGGTAAAAATCTGGAGAGTAGAGAAAGCATTAGATATGCAATTATGTTAAACAAAAGACCTCTGTGAAAAATGCCAAGGGGTGTCAGGATCCCTTACCAAAGTGTTTCATATAAACAGACAGGGCTGATCCTCTCGGTGTGATTTCAGCACCAGGTCTGTTTCTGTAGCCTTCACTGAGTGCAAGGCTAGGAAATAAGCATGCTGAAATTTATGTTACGTGCATAATGTTATTGTTTTTAAAACTCCCTGTTTCAATGCCAATACATAACACATTCCAATTATTTTGCTTTTCTCTTTGTGAATTGCGTGCAAGGGCATGGGTCCAACCTACACAAGTCTTTACCCTCTAAGGTTCCATGCACCTTTGCCATAATTCAGCAAAAACATTTCTAGCACTGGAACTTCAGAACTCCTGAAAACAACTTCTAAAGTCACTGATGTATGTAGTTCTCAGAGGCAGAAGAGGCTTGTTAAGAGTTGGATGGAAGGAGAGAGAAGGAAAAATTGAGCAGAGTTTTAGTGTATTTTAGATTGCCACTGCATTAGCTTTTGGTATGAAGCTGTTCTTCCCCTTCATTGCAACTATTTTCCTCTTTTTAGAGGATAGAATATGTCATAAGAAAAATCAGCTAGCATATGATCAGTTTTCTATTTTAGAAACCAAAATTATTCTCTCTTTAATGGGAGGGAACTGTGAAGTTTTAATGATCAATGGAACATCTACATTTTGCTGGACTGAGATCAAGATTTGGGGAAAAGTTTACCCTGCAAGGATACAGCTCCTAGTACTAAAATTCATTTTAACTTGTTTTGTTCTGCTCACAGAGTTTATCTGGAGTTTCCTTACTTAAACAGTTTCTCTACCCTAATGTATTATTTTGTGTTTCCAGTAAAATATAGCCTTAGAGATCAGACATTTTGGCTTAGTGTGCTCCTCCCTTTGAAAAAAAAAAAAAAAAAAAAAGAGATGAAGCAGCTCCAAAACTCTAGGCATCACTGGTACATAATGTGGTCAAGCTTGACTACTGTACTCAAATTGCACCGAATGGAAATTAGAAATTAAAGGAAAAAACCAAACAAATTTAAAAAACCAAACAACCCAAACAAAAGCCCCCCAAAAAAAACTTTATTAATTTATTCCAATGAAAAAGCCCATAAAATAATTGTTTAACATGAACTCATTTAGAATGTCGAAGTTGATTATAAAAATGTGTTTTCACCACCATAACAATTGTATTCCCTCAAATGTCCTTGGAACTTGTGTGTACTATGAACTGCATGTGTCAGACATCCTTTCTCTGATGTCTCTGAGGATTTGAAAATAGAAATTAATTGAAGCTTACACACAACATTTTCCATTGAGCTACCCAATATGTCTGAGTGGCATGATGGGATATCATCCATTTTTCTAAAGTTGTCCATTTAATAACTCAATTTGATTTGAGCATAGTATATTTTTTTTTATAACAAATCATAATTTCTCTCCTTGACTATATAACCTTACTACATTAAGAGACTCTGCTTTGTGTAATTCAATTGTTTCTCTGCCTCCAGTAAGAGGACAGCTTGAAAACATGAATGAATGCTGTTGTCAGGGTCCATGAATATAGAAAGTTACACTGTTTAGAGATTTATCTCTAGGAAAACTGCCAACTTTATATACCTGAGGAATTTCTAGGCTGTTATTACTAAAAGAAAAACAAAGAGCTACTTAAAAAGTTAATATTTCCTGTGTTAGGCAATTTTTTAATTATATAAAGTTAAAGAAAAAATAGTGTCATAAAAGAGCAGATTAATCAATGATTAAAATACAATACATTTTCAAAACTAGAGCCTTGATTAGGCATTTTTATGCCCATTGTCATGGATGGGCCATTGGTCAGTATTGTATCATAGTTCATGTCATAATACCTGCTGGTTTAAGAATATGTGTGCTCATGTGAATATACTCATCAACATATTTTCTAACGTTAGGTCTTGTTTCTGTAAAAACCTGGTATTTCCCCCATTTCTGCAAATGTTCAGGACTGTGGCTTTCCATTCTTGGAAATGAGCTGAACAGTTTATCCTGTTAACTGCTTCTCTTCAACAGGACGGTCACTTCTGGACCATCAATTCTGGCAGAAGTATCTGCCTGCCTCATTCCAGAGGGATAAGCAGTTGCTAAAATGAAGGACAGTGTGAAAGAATAAATGTACAAATATATTGAGGGGCTTCCATCTAAAAATATTTATTTCACCTCGTCAATAATAGCAGTTAGAAGTTGTCTGCAGCCTAGCTTCTGAAAATAGCTATGTGATTTTGTTTATTGCAATTGGACCATTGAAATCAGGTACTCTTCAAAGTGAATAATGACACAGTCCGGGCTTAGGCAGAGTGATATGCATTAAAATTTTGTAAAAAATATCATTGGTCATGGAAGACTCTGTCACATCACACTTAAAAAAAACCTGTATATGGCAGATATGATGCAGCGAGTTCTGTCCATCTCAAGGATCCAAGCCTCACAATGCCTGAAAGATGTTTTGTTTAAACACAGTGGCTCAGAGCATAGACCTATGATATTCCTAGGCTTGTTCAATAGAGAGGGAGGAACAATTCAGAGATCCTAACTAAGCACCTCTCTCACTGACTGTACGCCTCTGTAGAGTTGCTTTTAGGAGTTACTATATTTCTTTTGCTCTCTGTCTTTGGCTGAATAATTCTTATGTGCTTCAATTTTTGTTATATTATAGGAGATTTCTGGGTTTCAGGAGGGTTTGGTTTAGGCATGTTGCCTAATTTTTTTTTTTCTTTTCACTTCATTTTGGAGGAAAAGACTCGCTCTGTGACATGTTTAAGAAGAAATTATTTCCTTTTAGATTTGCCGATCAAATTTTAGTTAAGATGAGACAAAGTTGAGATCTATCTAGGAAAAAACCAACAACAACAAACAGTGACATTTTCTGCTATGTTCTGTCTTCAAGAGGACTTGAATCTGTAACAGCTTTAGAATATGTAAATGATCTCTAAAGGCTTTAGAACACAGAAATGAAGCAAGGTCACCAATTCACTGGAACAGGTATTTTTCCTCTCTTCAACAGAGTGGAATTTTTCTAACAATAAAGTCTTAACAACTATGGATATAATGTTTAATACATAAAATTGTGACATGCAAATTCTATGCTTCTATCTCAGAGAAAGGCAGATAATTTCATAAATATTAAAATTAAATGGCAGTATCCGGTTAAAACTAAACTGAACAAAGACATTGGCCTATCCTTGGAAGAGAGGTAAAAATGCAATATTGCAAGAAATACATGCTGTATCAATAAATCTTCTCCTGTAATCTTGACTTTACTGCAGTGTACAGTTTACCTGAAAATCAGTCTGTTTGGCATTTTTATTGCTGTTGTGCAAATGGAAAAAGAGTAAATGAACCATTTTCTGCCTTTACTTTCTGTGTAGAGTAATGTTTCATTTTTCCATTTGGCTGTTTTTGTTATTTTTGGTTTTTTTAATCACACAGACACTTACCCCTTGGTATTTTTGAAACTGCAACTATTAGTTATGGAAGATTTCTGTTCTACATCCATGGAAACTTTCCTACTATAGTACAAAAACTACAACAATCTGAGCTGATGTAAATAAAATTTGGTTTAAATGCTTACTGAACACACTGTAATGAAACACCCTATAGCAATTCAGGAATGTTGAGTAACAGCATGTGTCTACCTGGTAGAAGGCATAAATAATTGCTATATTGCCCACCCTTTCCCTAGCAACCATTTGGACAGAATACCAAGAGATCTGAAAGAAAAAAAAAAGGAAAAAAAAAAAACTGCACATAATGTGATTGAGTGCTTTTTTGTACATGTTTAATGTTAAAGCAGCACCTATATTTAGTTATTGTGATCTATTTTGGGAGGAATTATGTTTAAATGGGGTTTTTGCGAACATGAAATCATAATGTATCCCTCGTGCACCATGTCTAAAGCAGACAGAAAGCTTAATGAGGTGTGGTAAAATTGTTCAAATCCAGCTGGACAAACTAAATCAATATTTTTCCTTCTGGACATATTAAGAGAAATAAGCTAATAATATTATTTAATATAGAAGAAAATTGTAAACTGATGGAGTTTTTGTCACAAAAAACTGTATTAAAATACAAGTATTTTTGCCTCAGAAACATTGACTTTTGCTTGATTTGATAAACTGGAAAGCAAATACACTTTCTGATCTCTGCCTCTTTCATGAATGGCTTAGACCTTCTCTAAATGACAAAATTTAAACTAAATTGAAATCCTGTGCATTAAAAAAGATATTTTGCAAGGCTCAGACCATGTATTTGAAGAACGAATCTCTTAAGCAAGGTGTTAGAGAAGAACTAAATTTTCTAGTGGTCAAGCTACAGGTAGTCAAGTCAGATTACATGAAAGAGCAATTACTTGATGCATAACCAATATAGTTAAATTTCATGGCTGAATAAGGGACTTACTTAGCTGAACGTGAGCTATGAAAATGTTTGAAAATGTTTTCTCTCTGAGCTTTTTCTAATTTTCTATAAGATGTCTTCTGTTTATTTCACAGAATCTACATTTATATACATTTCCTTTGTATAAGGAAAACTCAGAAAAAAGCAGGTGGTCATTTGTGACTGGCATTAACATACGCAGCATGTGCACCACAAATAATACAAAAATGGCCAGAACACCATTTGGCATGTTCCTTCCTGCAGTTAAAAGGTAAACAGTGCAATAGTCACTGCTGACAAATAATAACACAGAGTTTGCTAAATCCAGTTCAGGTTAATGAGTTGCTTCACACATGGCATGCATGCAGTAATGGCACAAAACTGTGTAATGAATGGTGGTAGCTAATGGCCTGAAAAATAAGGTTGTATCTTTATTAAGAGTGGGATTATGGTTTGTCACAGAAGTCAAGGACTGACTCCTGTTTTAGCTTTGATAATCATACCCTCCCCCTCCTCCTCTCCGCTCCATGCTCATTGTGAAGTGTTTTTCAAACCTGTCAAGAACAGCACATTTTCCTGTACAGGTGTTACTGTTCTAGGGCGAAACTAATTTCTATTCAAAACATAAATTCAGTTCAGTGTCTGCCTATTGTTGATGAGATATTCTGGGAACATTTATTTATGGTAATATCAATTAATTTTAATTAAATAAATTGTATAATTTAGGGCCAGTATATACATGAACATAATATACCTGGGAATTAATTTTAAGCTGCTTCACTTTCCTCAAAATATCCTCTCCCATCTTTGAATCTTTCCATATGATTAGGAGCTGAGTAGGAAATCAACAGAGATAAGGCCTAAGGGAAACATATCTGCCTGGCTAATCTTGTAGGTTTGACAAGATTCAAGATATTGTCAGTTGTCATCTGACCGAGGTGACAGAACTTTTATTTTTTGGGGGAGGAGAACGTGTGGATATTTATGTTTTTAGCTTCATTTTATTTGTTTTTATTTTTATACATTTTTTAACTTTAAAGATTAATTTAAAAATTTGAGCCACAGGAACATTTGTGACAGGATCACACCTTTCCCCTTGTCCTGTTTCTTGTGCACCATAGCAACCCAATATGCTTTGCCATGGGGATTCAGAGAAGACTGTGTGTGAGATATATTTCTGTATCCAAGCAGGCAGACCAGCAGGATGAGGTGGCATTATTTTCACTTTTCTCTTTTCCCTCAGGACACCTTGTTCTGGTAGATCCAGCCTGGCAACACAGAGCCTCCCATGTGCCCTGGGAGCAGCAGCAGTGGGAGGAGCTCTCTCCCAGCTTGTGGCAGAGGCAAAGCAGCTCTGCAGTAGCTGCGAGAAGTCACCACACAGACACCACCAGGAACAATGCTTAGGGGATGTTTCTAGGCATGAGAGGAATAATGTATCTGTCCAGTCTACCTGGCTATAAACAGCAACATGAATGGAGTTCTGACTTCTTTGTGCCCACTGGCAACTACGTAAAGTAGAAGATGACTTGTCCCTGCGCTCACTTTGGTTTGGGAACTGCCTGCAGTCCCTGCAGGATGCTTCCAGAGTAGTTCTCTGAACTACCTCTACCCTGTTTCCTATGGAGAAAGAACCACAATGTGCTCCACTCATGCACCTCCCACATCAAACGTATCTCTACTCTCTTCTGGTTCTCTTTTCTTCCAAATAATGTGTCTTTAGTTTGTTTTAACTTACATCAAGGTCTAATACATGTTGTTGTGACATTGATCCTTTTCTGTTGGAGCTTTGAAAAATTAGAAGTTCAAGGCAATTGAGGAAAATATTGAATTCTGTTTCAATTCTTCAGGTCTGCAGGAATTAGAAGTGTAACAAATGCAGAAATCATATTTGTTAAAGCTTTTCCATGCAGATGCTAAAGTGAAGCTGCTGGAGGACATTCTTCAATAACTTAAGAGTAAACAGAGTGAATACACTCCCTAAATATTGCTACTGTTACCCAACAATGCTGTGGAAGACACAGCAAGAAGTCAGATTTCCTTATTCCAATTCCAATGTTGTATGTACCAAAAGTCCCTGAAACAAACAACTCACATCCTGATGTACTGGATCCATGAAACTTCTTGAAGAACAGCATCTTTCATAAATAGTATCTTTAATTCTATTTAACATACTCTGTTGCTATCAGTGTTGTACTTAATCATATTGAAGTTGTAGCATATTTTGGTTTTGTATTGTTCATTTCTGCGTCTAGACATGCTACATTGCATTGCATTTTATATTAAGAAGATTTACTATGACAGGGCTCCTTAAAAGGAATTAAGCATAATGCTGAGTATCATAAATATGAAGTGAGAAGTCAGAAGAGTGGCATGTCACAACAAAAACATGTACATGCACTTCCAAACAACCAGTCTGGCTAAGAGAAGAGAGATCCTTTAAAACATTTTTCTATCTGTTGTTTCACAGGCACTTAAAATTCAGTATCAGAAATGACCTGTGATTTACCTCAATCACCATCATATCTGGCCATCAAAATGAATGGTGATTATGATTAAAATTTTTGAATAAGAAATTATAAATGAAAATTATTCATAATGACCCCACTTAAACATATTCCAATGTCTCAACATGTGTCTGGCCATAGGTGCTTAGAAGTTCAAAGTAAAAGCAGTAAGAGAGAATGATTTTTTTCTTTTTTTTTTAACTGAAGCAAATAGATGAAGCCAGCTGTGAAGCTATATCAGACATGTACCTATCACCACCATATGTACCAACAGCATGCAGACATGGATGTTCACTAAATGTGTAAATAGACCCTTCATTGAGACAGTGCATGAGTCCTTCAAACAGAGAGAGAAGTAAATCCAGCACATAACTGCATTTACAGTTTAGCAAATAGACTTTCATGAATGAAAAATCAAAATAATTACGTGCTTGAGTTTGAGAACAAGCAAAATAATTGAACCTGTTCATTCTTGTTCTTATTTGATTGTGTTTTGCATTTATATTATTTTTTTCACTTTAGTAGTCTTTTATTCTGTGCAGAATATAAGTCATCCTTTGCTCCTGATTGCCCTGAAATATTTCTTCTCTCTGCACACTTCTGTCTGTGGGTCTGGATCTTCCTGGCTTCATTTGGTCATCAGCCATGAATGTTTACAGTGGCTATAAATGCATTTCAGACACACAATAAAAAGATGGTAGATTTCATTTGCTCTTAAAAATAGTGTTATGCCCTGTAAGAGTAAAATCTTTGTTAGAAGTCAATTCATATCTCCTTATGATATCTGTAATAGTTTATAGCTATAATAATTTTGCTTTCACCTGGTGAAAAGGCCTGTTGAGAGAACAGGATTTTGTAATGAAACTATATGCCAAAAAAAATTTACATTTTTCATTTCAGGGGGAAAAAACCCAAAACTAACAACACTGAAAAAAACAACTAATCAAACAACAACAAAAAACCCCAAATAAACAAGAACACAAAAAATAACTCCTAAAACCCAACCCAAAAAACCAAAACTCAACAAACCAAAGAACACCACATGAAAATCAACCAAAACCCCCACGAAAACAAAGAAAACAAACAAGCAAACAACAACAATGACAACAAAAACCACCACCTCTCTCTTCATGCCCTGAAGATAAAACTCATCCCCAAAACAAACCAAAACCCCCACAAACCCTGACCAATCTAGGTATATTACAATAGGCAGACTTTTCACTGCTGTTGTTTGACACTGGCCCAAAACCAGGCACCCAGGAGAGTCACTCACCCACCCTCCCTGCCACAGCTTGGTAGAGGAGAAAAAAAAGGTAAAAAAAACAAATCAAAAAGGGTTCATGAGTCGAGATAAGGACTGGGAGAAAACACTTGAAGGCCAAAACAGGCTCAAAGTTGCAAAGTGAATTTATTACTAACAGAATCAGAGAAGGATAATGAGAAGTAAAATAAGCCCTTTAAACTCCTTTTCCCCCCAGCCCCTCCCTCCTTCCCACCGGCAGCACGGGGAGACAGGGAATGGGGGTTTGGTCAGTTCATCACCCGAGGTTTTCTTCCACTGTTCTGGTAGAGGAATCCTTCCCCTGTGAGACCGTGGGGTCCCTTCCATGGGAGACAGTTCTCCATGAACTTCCCCGTCGTGAGTCCTCCCATGGGCAAACAGTCCTCCCAAAACTGCTGCAACGTGCGTCACTCTTCCACANCCTCTCTAATTGGCCCAGCTTTGGCCAGCAGCATGTCCATCTTCAGAGCCATCAGGGATTCGCTCTGCTGGACATGGTGGAAGCTTCCAACAGCTTCTCACAGAAGCCACCTCTGTGACCCCCACTACCAAAAACCAGCCTGTGAAAAGAACATTACAACTGCAGATGGAAAAGCTGCTCCAGAGAAACAAAATTGGCAGTATGGATTCTAAAAGCTTAAAATAAAATAACTGGTTTCGGAAAAGAAAAATATTTTTTACAAAGATTAATTCTGTCTGAAAAATGCTTACTTCCCACCTTAGTGAGATCAGAAGTCCTGGAAACTCTACATACTTCCGCCTTGAAAAGCTAAATGAAGATTTGAAACCTTTATTTTTTTTTTTTTTTTACTCCTGGTTATTGCTTCTTATCTGATTGATTCGAACTGGTAAGGTAATTTTATGTAAAGAACAGAGTTTACCAAATGTTTCAGGAATATAAGAAATCCTTCCCAAAATGACAAACACCTGTAACAGCAAGAGTTATTAAGAAAGCAAAAGGACATCTAATATTAATGATGAAAATGTCTTCACTCCCATGAGCAGCAGGAAGGTGCATACACAGACTATACTGGAAATATGTTATTGACTCCCAGTAGACAATACAGTAACAAGGGAAATGTAATATAACTAACCTACCTGGACTACAGAAAATTACCTGATATGGCTCCTCATGGGACATTATTTTTTTAAATTAGAGGTTAGAAAAGGAGTTCTAAAATACAGAAGTAGCTAGGGGGTCAGATTTTGGTGGAAGGAAAGCTGGCTGGCTGACAGGAGGTGACCAGGACAGTTTCTTAACTTTGAAGCTTGATATTTATCATTTTTAGTATTTTTATTATTGGCCATGGCACATAAAAAGAATCAGACTAATAAAATGTGCTGACAACATAAGACTGTAATGTCCTCTACAGTGGGAAAGGGGATGAGAAAACCACAGAGACAGAATAAGAAGTCCTTGAAAACTGAAGTAATATAGATGGGATGAGGTTCAGAGAATAATAGAATACTTTAGGTTAGAAAAGACCTTTAAGACCACTGAGTCCAACCATTAACCCAGCACTGCCAAATCCAGCAAAATACAATAGTATTATATGGAAGGTTGTGCACATGTGGACAAACAAGAAACATTGTTAAGCTCATTGATTACAAGTGTTAGTGTATGAAGAAAACCCATAAAAAGTCCTTAGCAATAGGAAAATTATAAATCTAGAATAGTACAATTTTCATTATATTTCTAAAATATGTGTGTGCGTGTATTTGTATTTCATTTATATATAATTTATGTATGAATATATATATGTAAACCTATACACAGTAATGAATCAGTTGTCATGTTTCAAGCCTAACAGGAAAGTATTTATGCCATTGTTCAAAGTAGTGTTAAAAATTAATATGAACTGGTGCATACATCTGAAATCTAAATTGCTGTGGACTGACACACTATCTGTAGTTTTTGAAATATTTGCTGCATTATCAGTATAACCACATACAGTGCTGAGTTCTCATGTTGCTGTTCAAATTAGGACTGCTAATTAGGACTGTTCTGTGTGTCACCTGCAGACCTCTGAACACAGGCTGATATAGTTTTTGTATATAAGGATGATCATTTGTTAGCAAAAAAATCAAACCTCTGTAAGGATACAGAGAAAAGCTAGTAAGATCATTGGGGAATAAGGAAGCTATAAGGAAGTAATGAAAATTAGCAAGCAACACAAAGACTAAAGAGACTAAATCTAATAAATAGATTGGGGCAATAAAACTCCAGGGAGAGAGAACTATTTGAGCTAAAGAACAACATTGGTACAGCTCAAATGGGAATAAATTGGCCATGAGGAATTTAGGCTGATAATTGGAACATGATTTAAAGCCACAAGAGTAATAAATTCCTTTAACAGTGTTCTATCAGAAGAAATGGGAGTAAAAAAACCACAAAGCACTTTAAAGTTGCAGTTTCATCAATGTATGGCAGAAATTACGTGAGGGGGATGTTTGGGGAGCAAGAGACTCAGCCTGACTCAACACACTCTTCATTTGAGCTTGTTTGGAGTTCAAATCTCAAGGCTAAAGTGCTTACCTGTCTTTACCAGAACTCTGAATAGTAGGATCCAAGTCTCTTGACTTTGTATTTCCAAACTTTCTGCTTAGCAGAACAAGATTTCAATGAATCCTTTTGGGTTCAGGCTGTAATCAAGGAACATTCTTTGTAAACGAGTCTAAGGTATTTGTCTTCTGGTGCTGTTCAGAGTTGATGCTGCTAGGAGTTTCTCTTCCATATTCCTTCACTTTTAAAAACTGCCAGACTCACTACAATAATTTACTCATCTGACACTTCACCAGTTGTCAAATAATTATTTAATCAGTACAAAAGCAACCCCATCTTTAAATTAACTATTAGCCAGAAATTAGAAGGATGTTGTCTGCCCATGTGTGTGCAAGGACGATGAAAATTAATATGTACTAATTGGTAAGAAATGTTAGTTACTGCTACAGAAGCAGTAGTTTCACTAAATGGAGCATAGCTGGAAATACTGACTACAGGAGCAATTGACCAGGCTGGTCCTTTTGCCTTTGCAACATATTCCATCTTCTGTGTAGGTGTGCCCATTGTGTGATTCTCTGTTCTCAGTCAGCTGCTTGTTAAAAAAAACAATTAGCTGCAAAACATTGATCAACATCTGGAATATGCATCAATTTTTGATTGTACATTAATGGCATTTATCAGGTATTGCAAATGAGTAACAACTCATAAGGGATTTGCCACATACCTTTTTTTTTCTTTGTATGCAGAAAGCATTAGAAATGCAGCCTTGGGTACTGACTGAGGTCATGCACATAACGTGAGCATTGTTCCAAGAAGCAGGTTCCCGCTCAGGCATATTGTCTCCTCGGGTATATATTGCAAATGCTACTGTACAACTATGTTTAAAGTTGCAATGACAAATGTTTAAAAACTAGAAAGCACAGACTTGATTTGGGCTCTTCCTTTATTTGTGTAGTATGACAATGTATTTTAGAACAGCTTCACATATGTTTTCTGGATCTTTGTGCTTCATTTAAGTCTCAGGGTACTCTCTGAAGATGAAATAAGTATATTTGGTCGGACCCTAAATATCCAGACTAATCCTATCTCTGCTTTCAAAAAATGCTTAGCTGTGTTGTAGAAAGAAACAAAAACCTCTAATTTTCTGCTTGTGTAATTCTCCTCTCCAGTATAATTTAATAGTTGATCCTTAAAATAATTAAATATTTTTAGGAATTCAAGTCAGGTAGAGTGTGGTAAAAAAAGCTACTTGTATGCTTAGGAGCACATATGCTGGTAAGATTTGCTGAGCTCAGGATCTAAAGCAATTTATCTACTTTGCTCAATGAGGCTGAAGCATACATGAAATAAGATTCAGGTTGTATAACAGAAGCAGATTTCAGGACCATAGTTTTTCATTGTTTTTCTTTTATTATATTTCAGCACCTAATTTTAAATTTTATATAATTCGCCTGGTGTTCAAATAGCAAACTGAATTACAGGTTTGTAAGCAATCAGATTTCTTATGAGATTAAACCACAACCTATACCAGTTCAATATGTATCTAAAACTAAATGTTTGTTAGTCATTTTTCTTGATAGAAAATTTGTATAAAAATTAAATTATACTATAAAATTAAGTTACACTATAATTTTCCTTATGCTTTTAATTTTAAACATTTCATAAAAAGAACACATTTACAATATGACCTAATTAATTTAAAAGCTATTTCTTGAAAAATGTCTATAACAGCAACAGATGGCAAGAAGAAAAAGAACAAAATGCTGTTTTGAATATCATCAAACTTGACAAAGAACCAGCTGCTATAATAAGTGGTGTCAACATCTAAAATGTACTTTAAAATGAAATTCGCTTAGATCCATTAAATGAAGAATGCTTCAAGGAATAAAAGTTCATGGTTTCTTTTTGTTTATCACTGTTCTACCTACTATTTTCTACATTTTCTGATAACTGTCAACACTTGTCATATTAGTAAGGACAGAGAGATGGAAGGGTAACCATATCTACTTTTAGAAACAAAACCAAAGTCGTGTAAACTGTATGTGATGCAGAACAACATAAGCAAAACTATAACCGAATTTCATTTCATGATTCCCTTTCTTTTCGAACTGATTAGAAAATATGTTTCAGCTGCTTTTAAAAAATGCTAGCATTTCCTTTCTTTATAGCAAAGGACCTTTTAGAAGTCATTCAAAGGCATTCAAAACATAGGTTTAAATCTTGCCTGTTGTTATTTCTATTGTGTTATCTGATGGAATTCTTATTTTTATTAGGATAGGTGAAAGATTAGTACTTTGGTTTTGGTTTTACACTAGAGTCTGCTTGTCTAAATAAAGCAGTTTACTCTCCTTCTCTTATGTTTTATTTTAACATCCTTGGGCTCTGTCAGGATATTGAAAAGTTTGACTAGAGGGAAATCACATTTATTTTAAAATCAAGAATCCTGTCATGGCCTTTAAAGTACAGCCCTGTACTTGGAGTTGTGTTCCAGAGGAAGCTCAGGAGCCATAAAAGCCCTCTAATGAAAAAGCAAAGAGGAAATCTCTGCCTAAGCCTGGGAAAAAGACGTTATTGCTATGTGTAGTAGCCCATTGCTGGGTAGAAGCAGGAACTGCTGACAAATGCACAAAGGTAGTCAAACTCCAAAAACGTGCTGGATGCCCTTTACGGAAGGATCACCAATTTCCACTGCGGGTCAGTAACAGTGCTGCAAATTCAAGGCAGATATTTTGATTCTCAGCCATAGGAGAATGAAACATTGACTCTCTTATTTTCTTTGCATGTTTTACAGAAGGTGGTAGAATGGGGATTGCATAGGGACAAAAAAATGCTCTGTTTTCCTCACATATGTGTTGCAGAATATGGTTTAATCTTTTCTTTTCTACAAATTAACAACAACAATCATGGAAGGACAGGGCTGCTTTCAGATCTTACTAGCAGTCCAAATTCCAAAATCAAATTCTACATCTAAGGTTTTCACTTCAAAATATGAAACAAAACTAGTTTGTATCACCATCAAAAACTCAGAAATCAGAAAGAACAACCAATTTTTTCAGGAATTATACTGAAGATGAAAATAAAGAAAATTAAAACCAGAACAAACAGGAGATGTTGTTCTTTCCCTCAGTCATAGAAAAAAAGCCTCTGACAGTTTCTTATCACAGCTCTTCATAATTTCTTCTTTCTCCATCAGCAACTAACCAATTGCACTGTACCATCTGAACACTGCACTACTAACAGTCTGCTAGATGCAAAGCTAGCTGGCAACTTTCAGAAAAGACAATTGCTATGAAAGATGTCACTTTATTATAAGACAAAAATGTTGCATTTCTAATATCTCCAGTTGAAATTTTGCCTGGATGCATGAACATCAGTAATTTCTGGCCAGCCCTCCTGTCATGCTTCCTTTAGGTGGAGAGACCTTTCCTTTTATCTTAGAGCAACCACAAACAAACCACCATACAAACCCAATGCCACCAGGCAAGGAGCCCACAGTTACAGCAGTATTGTCTCCCAGCCCTACCACAGCATGGAAGCACCTATGGAGTCACGAGAGCTAAAGGTATCAGGGTGTTCAGGCTCTTTACTGCAGAAACTGGGAGCTCAAGCCTCAGAAACTTGTGTTAGGCTTAAGGACTGGGAATCCCTCTACGTATCCTTCTAAACAGCATTTCCTAGGCAAGTTTTGATAGCCTCAGTAGCCATTCACCTCACATTAATTAAAAAAAAATCAAACTAACAAAAAAACCACATCCAAAAACCCAGTAGATTTTTTCTATCAACTGGAGGAAGCAATTTTGTTGCCGATATGTTTTCCATTTAAAAGATTTTGTTTCAAGCAGATTAAATAATCACCAGTATTTCCTGTGTACTGAAAAATATTCCAGTAATCTGTAAAGAAATGTTTTCTTCAATCTCACATACCTGTTGATATACTTACTGACACACACTCTTGGGATTTATACCTAACTGAGCAATGGAGAAGCAAAAAACACTTGAACATCCTAGCTTTAAAATTACAGTGAAGATTTGTCTTGAAGATAAGAAAAAAGTTGCAACTATTCAGTGTAAAAAAAGGGGACAAAGAATCTGGAAAGAGTGCATTGTGGATAATGCAAAGAAGTAGTATACTCTGTTGTAAGACACTGCTCTGCAAACAGACTGGAGAGCAAAGATATTCCTGGGCTAATGTTTCCTCAGGCAAGTCCACATAATGCTTTTCCAAGATCCAAGTGTAGTCACACCAGATTTGATCTGCTTGGGAGGCTCACACATGAAAATGTTGTGGTCATTGCAACGTTTGTGTCACCTAATGGAGATTATTGCCATTTACTGTGAGCAGCTGTCTGGCACAAGGAGACAGATCAAGCTAAAGAACAAGTGAACTGATCTTTAACTTCATTACCAAAACTAATGGCATGATTTTGATAGCTTTCTTGATTGTGTAGTAGGTTTCATTATTTTTGCTGGCTAGAATAGCTGTTCAAATTACATAATATAAAATATTTCACCAAATCCAGGTACAAACAACCAAATTATTTTATTCTTTGGTGAAGTTATAAGAAAAGAAAGGATTAGTGCTGAACAGTAACAAGTAGTGAAAACTCAGCCTTAGTGGAAAAACATAGATTTTTCTCTGCTCCATTCCTTTTAGTTGCAAACACATCAACTCCCAAACTCTCTTAGAGAAGTTGGTGACTTTTCCTGACAAGAACAAGTGAGAGAGCACCAGTGGGATTCTTTCTAAGATGTGAAATCTCTTTACTACAGGTGCTTGGGGGAATTCATTATCAGCTTCATGCCTTTCCTCTAACAACAGTCTTCCTTCAGGGAAGGAATCTGCAATATGTTGTTGAAACTGTGGTAGGTCCCTCAGTGACTCAGTGCCATACATTNCCTTTAGCTACCCTTGGCCCTTACCTAGTCCTGGCCACTCTGTGGCCCTATGCTTCCAGCCGTGAAAGTCTCGAAAATAAGAAAGAGCTACAAATATATAGTAGAGATTAAATAGCTGCTCACCATTGCCTATAAATCTGGGGAGGGAGCGGGGGGGAGGTGGGGGCAAGGAGGGAGGGGAGGAATGGTGTAAAGGGTATCTGTATGACAAAACTTCAATAGATCTGATTTTTTTTTTAAGTTTTCTGAACTACCTTTTTACAAGTAGAGCATGTTCATCAGAGCCTGGTGACATAAGGGCCTATGATAACCTTGACCATCTACATCGTGGGAGGAAATATGTAGAATAGTATTTTTTGGTTAGAAAAAGTCCTTTACTTCCAGGTACTTCCCTTGCACATACACAGCTTCATGATGAACAGGAACCCTTGTTACAGTCTCCTCCACTTTGCACTTCACCTAGTGCAGTGCTGAGAATTAATTGTGTCTATACAAAGAATCATCCATTTTGATTGCAATGCTAAAAAACATAAGTAAAACAACCTTTAACCAGCTGTTTTCACAAAAGCAAATGACTATTTATTATATTCTTTATAATTAATGAAGACCAAAGTACTTACTATGATGAATGCCAATAAATACCCTCTAATATGCAAAAAAAAATTCCCATTTACATTTTAATGAGATTTGAAATGTTAATGAAGGGAGTCTAGTAATTAACTTAGTGAGTGTCTCAAATAAAAGTGAACTTTGTTAGATGAATTAATATTAGTTCCTCATNCAATTTTTTCAGGAATTATACTGAAGATGAAAATAAAGAAAATTAAAACCAGAACAAACAGGAGATGTTGTTCTTTCCCTCAGTCATAGAAAAAAAGCCTCTGACAGTTTCTTATCACAGCTCTTCATAATTTCTTCTTTCTCCATCAGCAACTAACCAATTGCACTGTACCATCTGAACACTGCACTACTAACAGTCTGCTAGATGCAAAGCTAGCTGGCAACTTTCAGAAAAGACAATTGCTATGAAAGATGTCACTTTATTATAAGACAAAAATGTTGCATTTCTAATATCTCCAGTTGAAATTTTGCCTGGATGCATGAACATCAGTAATTTCTGGCCAGCCCTCCTGTCATGCTTCCTTTAGGTGGAGAGACCTTTCCTTTTATCTTAGAGCAACCACAAACAAACCACCATACAAACCCAATGCCACCAGGCAAGGAGCCCACAGTTACAGCAGTATTGTCTCCCAGCCCTACCACAGCATGGAAGCACCTATGGAGTCACGAGAGCTAAAGGTATCAGGGTGTTCAGGCTCTTTACTGCAGAAACTGGGAGCTCAAGCCTCAGAAACTTGTGTTAGGCTTAAGGACTGGGAATCCCTCTACGTATCCTTCTAAACAGCATTTCCTAGGCAAGTTTTGATAGCCTCAGTAGCCATTCACCTCACATTAATTAAAAAAAAATCAAACTAACAAAAAAACCACATCCAAAAACCCAGTAGATTTTTTCTATCAACTGGAGGAAGCAATTTTGTTGCCGATATGTTTTCCATTTAAAAGATTTTGTTTCAAGCAGATTAAATAATCACCAGTATTTCCTGTGTACTGAAAAATATTCCAGTAATCTGTAAAGAAATGTTTTCTTCAATCTCACATACCTGTTGATATACTTACTGACACATACTCTTGGGATTTATACCTAACTGAGCAATGGAGAAGCAAAAAACACTTGAACATCCTATCTTTAAAATTACAGTGAAGATTTGTCTTGAAGATAAGAAAAAAGTTGCAACTATTCAGTGTAAAAAAAGGGGACAAAGAATCTGGAAAGAGTGCATTGTGGATAATGCAAAGAAGTAGTATACTCTGTTGTAAGACACTGCTCTGCAAACAGACTGGAGAGCAAAGATATTCCTGGGCTAATGTTTCCTCAGGCAAGTCCACATAATGCTTTTCCAAGATCCAAGTGTAGTCACACCAGATTTGATCTGCTTGGGAGGCTCACACATGAAAATGTTGTGGTCATTGCAACGTTTGTGTCACCTAATGGAGATTATTGCCATTTACTGTGAGCAGCTGTCTGGCACAAGGAGACAGATCAAGCTAAAGAACAAGTGAACTGATCTTTAACTTCATTACCAAAACTAATGGCATGATTTTGATAGCTTTCTTGATTGTGTAGTAGGTTTCATTATTTTTGCTGGCTAGAATAGCTGTTCAAATTACATAATATAAAATATTTCACCAAATCCAGGTACAAACAACCAAATTATTTTATTCTTTGGTGAAGTTATAAGAAAAGAAAGGATTAGTGCTGAACAGTAACAAGTAGTGAAAACTCAGCCTTAGTGGAAAAACATAGATTTTTCTCTGCTCCATTCCTTTTAGTTGCAAACACATCAACTCCCAAACTCTCTTAGAGAAGTTGGTGACTTTTCCTGACAAGAACAAGTGAGAGAGCACCAGTGGGATTCTTTCTAAGATGTGAAATCTCTTTACTACAGGTGCTTGGGGGAATTCATTATCAGCTTCATGCCTTTCCTCTAACAACAGTCTTCCTTCAGGGAAGGAATCTGCAATATGTTGTTGAAACTGTGGTAGGTCCCTCAGTGACTCAGTGCCATACATTCTGAGACACTAATTGAAATATCATTTTAACCAGTCCTACTAGAGATGCTTTGGTTCTCAAGCTGATTATCATAGGCATAAAACTGGTTGCAGTATCTTATGCACATAAACCACTTTCTTAATACTATTACGTGTCTCAGATCATTGTTTTTATCTTCTTCCTTCATATCCATATTTATATGGTTTGCTTTGATACAGAATTATCTGATACATGCAAGACTGCAAAAGGTAATATATGAGAAGGTCGAGCATCATATATTATACATAAATCCTGTTTCTTTATTGTATTAAAATGATAGCGGAAAACAGTTTCTTTTAGAAACCTGTTAAGTTTGAGCATGCAAATCAAATCTCACATGATCTGATCAAGACTGAAAAATTGATGTATAATTCCTTTAATAGCTTGTCAAATAGGTGGACAGTAAAATACCTACACCCAGGACCAGAAGCCACTAAGAGAGAGTCTATGTGTCCAAACTATAAGAGCTAGTGACTGTGTTCTGTTTCCCAGTTTACCACCAGAACCCAGACAATCTCTAGTATCTATGACCTTTAGCTACCCTTGGCCCTTACCTAGTCCTGGCCACTCTGTGGCCCTATGCTTCCAGCCGTGAAAGTCTCGAAAATAAGAAAGAGCTACAAATATATAGTAGAGATTAAATAGCTGCTCACCATTGCCTATAANTACAAAGAATCATCCATTTTGATTGCAATGCTAAAAAACATAAGTAAAACAACCTTTAACCAGCTGTTTTCACAAAAGCAAATGACTATTTATTATATTCTTTATAATTAATGAAGACCAAAGTACTTACTATGATGAATGCCAATAAATACCCTCTAATATGCAAAAAAAAATTCCCATTTACATTTTAATGAGATTTGAAATGTTAATGAAGGGAGTCTAGTAATTAACTTAGTGAGTGTCTCAAATAAAAGTGAACTTTGTTAGATGAATTAATATTAGTTCCTCATTAGGATGTTCTAATAGGTGAAAATAATTTATGTTTTAGCTAACATTCTGAAAATAAATAAATATTTGTTCACAGTTTGTCAAATATTTCTTAATTATAAACAATGAGCTCATCAGTTACACGTGACCTTTCAAATGAATTCCACATGTAACACAAATAACAACACTCATATCATACTCATATTCTTCAGTATAGCAAAGAATTTTAAGTCATTAAAAAAAAAAAAAAACAAAACAAAACCAACAACACATTTTTGTATTCATTTGTTTCCTATTTGGTTGCCTGACAGATGCTGAAATAAGGGTCTGTTAAAGCTCCATTATTTTTATTAAGATGCTTAATGTAATATCACTAAAGATAAATATAAGCCATATAATCTTTCTGTGACAGATTCAGATCCAGTAAGGATCTTAAGGATCTTTCCAGTAAGGAAATTGATGTCCAGTAGAGTTACCTGTTTTCATTTGTAAATATTCTGTGAATAGTGCACTTTCTGAGTGCTTTCATGTACAGACATGTTAGAGGCCCTGGATTTGCTCCATACACACCCACCAATGGAAGACAAACAAAAGGGGACTCAACCATTTGTACAGCTGAACAGCTCACTGCCAAATTGACTCAGAATGAGAAAAAAAGGGGAAAAAACCCAGTATTTTTGTTGGATTCACCTCTTACTCCCTTTTTTATTTTAAGTCAAAAAGAACATTGACAGAAAATTTTGAAGGATTTCTAGGATTGCACAAACTACTGGATTAAATATTAGAGGACAGATACCTCACTTATTGACATCTCAGTAAGGACTTAGTGAAATCTAAACAGATTCCAGGAGGACTATTTCCTAAAGAAAGTTTAAAACATAAAGGTCACATTATGAATACATAAAAATGCTAATTCACACATACATTCAGGAAGGAATATACACAATTTACTGCAATGCCAAAACAAAATTTATAACCACTGTTTTAACCATTTATTTTGGCATAACGGTATATTTATAGCCAAGCTGTTTAAAATATAAATTGTCCTCGCTTCTCCCCAAAATGTATAAATAAATGAAACACTCAACCTTACATTGCAACAATAGTTTGCTACAACACCCTGTATACATAGTTCCCATAACTTCTTACTTAACAAGGTTGCTGATCCTGGAAATACAGAAACACATGTAGCTCCAAGGAATACAATGATAGGCATATTTGTCATGTTCAGCCTCTGATCCACGGAAGTGAATCCAGTGGGCTGGCAAGGCTTAACACGCTCTGGAGCACTCAATCCCAGTGGCAGTTAACAAATAGCTCCTTGTGAAACAGTTGTATTGAAAGGTCACAGTATACCTTTTGTGCTTGTTACGTTAACCTCATAACTTAGTTTGCTTCTGGGGAAGGGAACAAGGAATATATATCACTGTACCTGACTATTTTTCACAGGCCAGCATGATTAGATACCTATGTATAAAAGTACACATCCTGCACCCAGTTTGATTATCATGCCTCTGAAGTCATAAGGAGTGCTTTCAGATTCTGCCACTATGCTCCCTAAACAGGTACACAAATCACCAATCTGATATTAACAGGCTTTCTCTTATGGGTGTTGTCTCCAGTTGAGTTTATAAAATTAGTCACACTATACTTGCTGGATGCAAATTTCTGTTTAAATTTGCAAGACTTCTCCTACTGACAGAAAAAAAGTATTTGAAGGTCACTCAATTTTCAATTCCTCATTACTTTCTTCTATTCCTGTTCTGTGGCTAAGGGATTGCTCCTGAAATGCCACTCTCTGCTCTCTTCTTTTCAGACAGCTGAAACTATTCTGGAATAGCTGCAATGAGCAATAAAAGCCTGTAGTATTGGAAATTGTCATCAAATTGCTCATGGAAGCGGGGCTTTTACCATCCTGAAGATACCAGGATGAATCCAGGGAGTTGTGACATTGTACCAGCCAGATGTGGTCATACCTGGCTATCAGGATTTCTATGTAGTTTTCACACGGCAGACATTTTCCCTTCCAGGTGGAGTGCTCTGTTTCATGGGCAACACAGCAAGTATGGCAATGAGACGAGCCCTGGAACTGCTCACTCACTATTCCTCACCGATGAGGGGTGTCATGAGAAGCTTTGAGTAAATCAGCAAGTGCTTACTGCAATGGGAGAGCACTCCTTGTGATGCCTTAAGTTTTAGCTTCCATATTTTCCAGATTCTGTACTGCATTAGTATATGAACTTCATATAATGTGTTAGCAAGTTCTCTTCACAGCTTAGTCAGACAAAACAATCCTTTTCCAGCCCAAGAACCAAGGACACTGTTACAGCTTCAGGCCCAGAAAGTGTAAACAACAGGGAATTGAGGAGAGCAACCTGCGGGGGTGGGACTTCATAAACTGAAGCTGTAATTGTCAATTAACCCCAATATGGAAACGGACTAAAACTTATAAAAGTGTGAAAACTCATGACCTGGTGTCCGTCTTGGGTGTATCCCTGACCAGGCTCTTGTATCCTTTGAAGACCTTTTAATGAATACCTACTTTATTCCTTTAACACTGTCTAGCCTCTCTTCTAGGTAACCTCTCAAGGCATCACTTGTGCTGTTGAAACATCAATATGGAACACACAATGGGCACTGTAGGGGTGTATGTTCTGAAAATATCTGTGACATTTAACATTTTCAGATCTTATAAGTCTTCTGGGTAATTACATGGTGTTACCCTCTTGTGGTGCTAAACCTCTTGATTTAAATTCAAAGCTATTTGACCGTGGAGGAAGCCAATCTTAAAGGTAAAAGTGGCCTGAGGGAAATGACCTCCTATTCCAGCAACAAACCGTAAGCACACATTCCATGGGCAACATATGCTGAAATGAGTTTAGAGTCTTTAAATTGAATCAAACACAGATGGAAGTCAGCATTTACCATAAAGGTGGGAGGAAAAAAAACCTGAAACCTGCATCTCCATTTCTTGCCATGAAAGATAGCAAGAAATGGAGATACAGATATTGTGACAATAGTGACCAGACCACATGAAAAACTGCAGTTTTTATCAAAGAATAACTCATGTTTTACTGGATGAAGATACCTTTCTTTCTTGTTTGACTTTTAGAAACATTAATGTGTTACAACTGATATGAAGAGTTTGGAATAATACCTAATATTTTAATTAGAGATTTCCAACTTCTTTTTAAAAATGTTTGGAAAACAATAAAATTGACCTACACATTACAGGATTAGTCTAGACAGATCCCAATACTTAGCAGGCCTGTTTTGCTACAAATGCAAATAGCTAATACAAAGCATGTAAGGCTTGCTTACTGATCTAGCAACATAACAATGATTTGGCTTTGAAAAAAATCAATCCTATCAGCTGAAAGGGAGCAGAAATTAGCAGTCTTGAACAAATAGTCACTCCTGTAGCAATGTTTATCACTTTCTGCATGACTGGAATAGAAGGACTCCTTTTACTCTGTCTCCTCTTGGTTAACAGCAGATGCAGCCTTCCTTTTCTCTTCCATCTTCCCAACTCTCTGCTTTTCCACTGAGTGATGAAAAATGCAAATTAAGAAAGAAAAACAACAGCAGGAAAAATGTGACTAGGAAATGTATAGTTCTCCAAACGTTCCTCATTTTTCTTCCCAGTCCTTGGGTTAATATTATCCTCCGAATAGAATGAAAAATGTCCAAAATATACTCCCACTATTTGGCTTTATTTTTCTTTTTTCTTCTCATCTGGCAGGGAACACAAAAAGACCAGGAGAAAAAAGAGGTGAGACCCACCCTCTATCTCCTCAAAAGGAAGGAAAAACCATCAGAGGAACTGGTTCTCCTGCAGAAAAGAGGGTTGCCATTTTCCTAACCAAGAGGCAAAGGACATCTCATTACAGGCTTCCACAGGTTTTCCAGAGCACAGCAGAGAAAATGAGCTTACCAATATTTTCTCCTATCCAAATACTCAGGGATTTGGATGTTGTAAGTCAGGTAGCACAGTCCAGAAATTCAAGGCATGTCTTGCTGTGTGATTTTGGATGTGACTTTTGCCTAAAACCATTGTATTTTGGAAAGGACACATCATTCCTTTTTCTTCTACAGGAGCAATCATGTCATATCTTCATAATTTGATATTGTAATGACAACTGGTGAGCTCTCCATTACTCTTTTATCTTTACTGACATGGTAGAGTAGTTAATATATCATCTCACCAAAACTTTGATGTAAGAAAGTAAGGTACTGCATGAAACATTTTTCATATGATTGATACTATGCTAGGTATTAATAAAATGTGGAGAAATCAAACTAAAGGAAATTTAAATCAGTAAAGAGAGAAAGTAAAACAAAAGAGATATGTAACGTTTTTGCCAAGGAGATAAAAAAAAATATTTTGAGGCTTGGAATTACTGCAGCATGCATAAAGCCAACTTTTCTATCCCTGAAATTAAAACCAGTCAAATTCTAAGAATTTTCTCTGAAAAGAAATTATAATTTTCATTGTTTGAGCCCTTTAAAATAATTATATTTTTCATTATCATTAAACTTTATATTTAAATTTCATGTTTTTATCATACAGATCACATAATTTATAGTATTCTGCTGCAGAAAGATCTGTGAAGCACATGAAAAAGACTTCAGAAAAACCAGCGCGAAGTGATTTTGGCTTCTGTTGCCAGTTCACCATTCTTGCTTACAGAACCCACTCAAACTTCAATTCATTTGGCATCTTTCATGTTCTCCACTTCTACTAAAGCAAAAGAAGAGTGGAAATGGAGGACAACATTTTGAGATTTACTGTGTTTACACAAAGCATTTTTCCCAATTGATTTGCAGTGACTGATACAACCATGAGTGTAATTCCATTCCCAGTATTTATGTGGTTGGAATAGAAGTTCCTGTGTCAAATGTACTTTGCCAGAGTGCGTAGGAAGATTGGAAGAGACAATAAATTGTCTTGATCACTTTAGCTTTTGAGTTTTTTTCAAAGCTAAAGCAGTTGTTTCCTTTCAACAAAAATTGCTGTTTTAGGAACTAGGAAATCTAGTATTTCTCATCTTACCTATTTGTAGGAAAACTTGGCATGTCTTCTTTCTCTAATTCCTAATATAATTGAGCATTTCTTAAAGCTAAAAGGGTCATACACATGTATGTAACTGTGTGTAATACACACAGACATAAACAAACCCCTGACCATGAGAATGTGGTGATGATAAAGTGGCATTAAGTGTTCTCCCTTTTTGTCTTTAAGGCTTGCCAAATTTAAGAATTATGGTTCATCAGGAGACCAGCCCAGGAAATGGTACTTTTACCTGTATGAATAATTTCATTGAAGATGATGGGATTACCCACAGTAGTAAGCAATGACCTACCTTGTGTTTCTGTGGTGTATTTCAGTCAAGTTTATGGGAAGTTTTAAAAGTGGGATGTGAATTATTAAGCCAAGGACTGAGCTGTGATGCACAGAACTATGAGATACTGCATCCTTTATATGCTAGAATAGAAAGAAGCTTAAAGTTATACATGTAAATAGTTCAGAATTAAATCCTAAATAAACATTCCAAATACAAGGAATTTCAAGCACATTATTCTTTTTGTGTAAATGAAGAGCACTGCAGAATGCACAGTAAACCCTAGATTAACTGGCTGTGCTCTCCGAAGTGCTTCCTCTTACACACTTAATGTTAGTATATTATCAGCAGGTCTCCAGTACATATATAGTGATTCTTTTGATCTTTGCTGTGCCTAAACTGAGGCAGGAATGAGTTCACGTCTATGATTGTTTTTAGGAAAACTTCCCTGTCTGATCATCCAGGAGCCAATGTGGCAGTCACACCTTCACCGCCTGGGCTGGGACTGCAGCCCTTCCACAGTGGGTGGCTTCAGTGAGCTGACAGGTGCCCTGCTTGGCTCCCTACACACCCCACACTCAGAGGCAGACCAGGTTTCCTTCAACCTTAGATCTCCCACAGCAGAGTCTCAGATGTCTCGATCCTTAAAATCATTTCATCTTGGTGCAATAACTGAAAAAGAAAATATCAGCTCAAGCTGGTGCCTCTGAGGAGCATCCCAAAGCAAAGGAAATCCTGGGCTTTTATACCTTCCCAGTCTAAGCACAGGAAGATCTGATGCCTTTGGCTCCTGTCGTGTCTCTGAGAGTCCAGTCCCCTGTGAATGGGCCACAGGTCCCAGGACCTTTGTTCTGCACAGGATCAGCATTTCATGGCCCCTTGCCTGGGAATCCCACTTAAAGCTCAACCCGCAGCTGCACCCCAAGCTACCTGCACTGAATTTATTCCTCAACAACAGTGAACCTCTTTATATTTCATTCGAAAATAAAAGTCTAAAGAGCCACTTGTAAAAAAAAAATCTTCAGGAAATGGTGATAGACAGCACAGTAGGAGAAGTGACAAAGGTAAGAGTTAATTTCTGTAATAAATACAAGTCTACAAGTGCTTCTTCTAGTTCTGTGGTTTCACATGTATCTGAAATTTTAGTGATGTAAATTCTCTACAAAGTGGAGCTGTATCCTAGAAAAATTGCTTCTCCAAGGGTTTTTCACTGGTTTACAATCAAGTAGAGGTATGAGCTATTAACAGGAAAAAAATACCGAAAAGCATGTAATTTTATCTATTTTGCAAAGTGAGGCACTTATTCTACATACCCACTCTTGCTGTTCTTCAAATGACTAAGAATCCTTGCTGTCAGAAAGATGCTAACCTGGATGCTGCAATATATCAGGACACAGTTCTGGTCTTTGGTCTTTTAGATACTACTTTAGACACTTAACATTAATTACTAGAATTGTGTTTAGCTGGTAGATATGTAATCTGAATGTTTTAGTAGTATCTGTGATTTCTTCTCCATATGCAACAGGTGATTGATTAGATTTTTCCTTTTGCTTCTGTGCAGTATGAGTGCCTATCTTGGCTGTTCCTATGATGCCAGACAGACTATAATTATTTTATGACTTGACTTGAAAATTCTGTGCTTTCAAAATTGTTGCAAATCAACCCTATTTTTATTTGGAATATGATAATAATAAAAAATCCCATCTTATTTTACCCTTCATTTGCACAGAGTATTTTTTGTAACATATTTGCATGATATGGCCTTCCTCAAATTCTGCAATGGAAATATCACAACAATAACAATAAATTTCAAGTAATGTTCAAGTATAAAGGTGGTCTATATAATTATTTTCTACATCCTCCTGGAATCACAGTCAAGTTATTGTACTTAAAAAAATCAGTAATACCATAATGGAGAACTTAATTTCTAGGTTTTTTTTTTTTTTTTTTGTGGGCTGTAACTTTGAAGACAATAATTGGTGGCATGGTGCTCATCTGATGCTATTAACATGCAACAAAAAGGACTTTAACTTTTTTCAGATGTGTCCTGGTGAAGCAAAAGGGAATCCCTGAAAATGTGATACTGCTGTGTGCCCACAAATCTTGCTTAGAAAAAGAATTTTACTTCTGTTGACTCTATCATGATGAAAACATACTTAGCACATAATGACTCAACATTATGAGTCATTCTCATATGAATGACTCCTTCTGTCTCTTGTGTGTGATAAGAGGGTAGGCTGCAGGATTAAAGTTTAAAACTCAAAAAATAAGAAAATTGCAGCTTTGGAAAAAAATTCAGGATATGGTAGACTCAAAGAGCTATCCCATCATAAAACTCACTTGCAACCACTCCTCTAGCCAAACTCAGGCTCATTTGAACAAGAACTTAAAGAACAGGGAGATTTCAAATCCAAAAGTGTTTACAGAACAGTGTGATATTTGTATTAGGCTTTTCACTACAGTACTGGCCTTAACCACAGCAGCAATGTGCTTCCACACCCTCTGTGGGAGTCCACAGGAGCCAAGAGCATGCAGTGCCTGGCCTCAAGCACCACAAAACAATGGGGTGACAATTGTTTTCCAACTAACAGCAGAAGCAGGCCACACAAGCTGTCCTCTTCTAACTGCCCTAACATTTCCATAATTATAGTTACTTCCAAGTCAAATAATTTATACAGGGTTGTTCAGCTTTAGAGAAAAAAAAAAACAACACAACATTTTGAAGTTGACATGTAGATCTATATTCAAATTAAATTCTATATTGGAAATTAATATTAAAGGAAGCAAAAAAAAAAAAAAACCCACAAAAACCCACTTGCAATATTCTAGATAGCATATGCAATTCTAACTTTACCTCACATTGTACATGCTTACAAACAGTGGCATTTGTTTGTACTTCTAACAATATATGAAATAGACCCTTAATGACGTATTTTGTTGAAATCAGCAGTACTGCTAACACATCAACCATGGTAATGCACATGCAGATGAGTGCCCATGTTCTACCCTTTATGAATTTTTGTGGATTCCTATGTTTACCTTTACAACAAGATAAACAAGCTTCACTGCCTGCTGGTACATATTATAAAATCCCACCTATACATTTGTATAGGTGGAATTGATGTCTCAAACTTGAGTCAAAAGATTTGCATGCTGTTACAATAAAATGCTGCATTGTAATTTATAAATATTAGTGAAGGAATAATGTTGACTTGTGGTAGGAGTTCCCGTTAAACAAAACCTTGCGGAACACTACAATTTGTTTGTATGAAGGACTTCTACTTACACTGGGGAGAGTATGAGATAAAATATGAGATCTTTTGCAATTACTTAATATATATCCTAGATTTGGTTTACTTTGTTAGTCTTAGTTATAATCCAGCTGGGACCAATTTAAATAAACTCCCCCTCTTCTGTGATAATAATTTTAATATGCAAATAAAGGCAGAAAAAATGCACTAAAAAGAATTGTGCACAGCTGTATATCTGTAATCAGAAAACCTATCCACCCTGAGACTTCTTAGATAATTCATACTTCCAGACAATAAATACAAATGTCAACAGGATAAAGAAATCAGTGATAGAGAGCTTTTGGATGTGGAACAATAAGGCTATAAAGGATTTATACCTTGTCCCTACTGGGGAGAAAGGAGTACTAAAATGAATGTCTGGCCAATATTTAAAAATATTTATAGCTTCCAAAGCTTCTGATTTCAAAAGGGTTGTTCAATCTTTGAAACAGTCTGCTTTAGAACTCACAGGTGAAAAATTGTGTTGCCCTGTATTTTGACAGAGATAGAAAAAAAACCCAAAACAACCAAACATTTTCAGGACAGTTTTGACTATTTTGTTCTGTTTTATAATGTTTCTTAAGCAGGATGTTATTTCAATCTCCATCCCTCCTATTTTGTCTGCAGATTAAAAAAAAAAAATTAATAAATAAATGATTCCTGAATAATTTGATAATATAATTAAATTGATAAAATGGTAAAATCATAAAAGAAAAGGAACATCCATGCCACTGAATAAAGTTTATGATTCCAGATCTACTGTTAGGAAAATCTCCTTAAACAAAGAAATCTGATTTGTACTTTTACAGGCAGCCATTCTGGAAGGTTCCCTTTCTCCTTTATTTTCTTTCTTTTTTTTTTTTTTAACTGGAGAAAATTTAATACTTGACATTATTTTCTGTAAACCATCAAAATGTGCAGACAAAATTCCCCCTAGCTGGCAGTATGTATCCCTCAAACACTGACAACTCAGAGACACAAAAATTATTCTATTAAATTATTAAGAATCCTGATATCCATCTCCTCTAAATGTCACTGTGTGTCAAATACAGTAGAAAAATTATATCCAATGATAAGAGTCTCAGTCAAGTAGAAAGATTCATATTTAAAAAGAAATGCCAGGCAGCGTTTAGAAATAATTCAAGAAATAAAATAACTGTTTTCAATTTATAAGGTATATAAATGGGATATGATGTCAATTTATAAAGTTCAGTCTGTACTTAGAACTCCATTTCATTATCTGGTTTTGAAATAAATCACTTTAAAATAGCCCCAGCATTTAAAGTTTCATCAGACCTTTACTGAAAGATCAGCTCAACTAAACAACCAATATTTGCTATTATTATCGAATCTCTGTAACTGAGCAACATTTAGCAAGTTTGCATAATCAATACCTCTCCTCTGAGCAGAGGGAGTTATAAAAGCTTTACCCTGTACAAAAAGGTCGGAAACAGTACGATAAATCCCTATGAGGGCAGATGCACAAGTGAAAATATTTACCAGTCAATAAAATGGATCCCGTTGCCTTCTGTTGACAAAGCAGGTTACACACCACATGTAGCCCAAGTTAAATGGTTCTCAAGTTTAAAATGTTTTTCGCTCATGTCAAATGAAAAATCTATTCTGCACCTCTGACAATAATAACAATATAGAAAATTTCATGTTAACTAATATATTTTCAATTTCTCTTTCTCATCATCTATTCCTAAGTACTATTCCAAAGGCATTAATACACCATTCTATAAAACAAAATGTAGCACAGTTTTTGAACCTTAAGATCTAGCTATCTTGGTTCATATTGAGACTCACCTTTTAAATATTTAATTAATATCACTTTATGAGGTGAGGCGTTTTTTTCAGCTTTCACAATACTGAAATACCTCTTTCTACCTGATGTGATTAGCATGAAACAGACAGTATGAATCAGAGATTTAATAAGTAGATTTAAGTTTTTCAAACTTCTATGAAACAGTTGCAGGGGTTTAATTTATTTACACTGCCAGAAGTAAAAGTAACATTCTCTTTAATGCAGAATGGGGCAGAAGCCTGACAATCTGGTTTAGGGTGCCAGGCATGTCCAAGGGGAGCTCTCAAATCTCTGGAAACTATGGAGCTGCTTCTGTCATGTAAGAATGCCTGTTATTGTTAAAGGTGCATGAAGACTCTCTGACCAGGAAAAAGAAGATAAAGTTTTAAAAAATGTACCTCTTCCAGAACTTGTTTGCTTGTCGACATTTCCAGGTGTATTCACTAAGTTTGAGCAAGGATTTTATTTCATAGAATCATGGAATGGTTTGGATTTGAAGGGACCTTAAGTATAAGCTAATTCCAGCCCCTTGCTGTGGACAGGGACACCTTTCTCTAGACAAGGTTGCTCAGGCCTCCATCCAACCTGGACTAAAATTTGTCATATTGTTTTTTCATGCTATAGGTTTTTTTTTTTTTCAATACCTGAAAAATGAGCTACTTTGCAAGTACTTATTTTTTCTTCCATTAAATTCTCATTCTGAAAGGTTCCTCAAAGCCAAAATAAAATTTCAGGAGGAAAGCACAGAACAAATTCCTATATAAACCAATAGCATAGCAGTTATCTGCAGTGTGAGTGATAGAGATTGAAATTCATTGAAAGGTACAGTACTGACAGTTATCCACAACCATGACTAACTATAATATATGTAGCCCTTTAGGAGTCTTATTCTAAAATATAGCACCCTTCAAAATGTTTTGATACAGACTCCTTGCTATTAGAGAGTTAACAGTTTGAATAAATCAATAACAAATCCTTTTCAAAGAAGCTGTTTTCTCCAGTATTTTGTTGGGATTCTTTTGTATTGAAGACATCATGGCTGTAAGCTCATCTTCCGTGTTAAAAATGAAACCATTATATCAATCTTTACCTGATAAAGTCTGTTAATTTATATGATTTAATTATAAAAATACTTTCTTCATTGAGACAAAGGAATTGTTTATGTTCTGAGAGTTGTGATGCAAACACAGTTCTTTCTTTTTAAAGAACTAGCCAGTGCTGCCTAATGCACAGTTTCTCTCGGGAAAGCAGGTAGGAGGAAGAAAAAAGCAGATGAGAGGAGAATGGAAAACTTCCTATGAAATTTTTCTTCATAGTGGAAGACTTCAAAAAATTCATATTTAATCTTTCCTAGACAAGAACTCAAGAAATGCGTAAGGCAACTGTCTTTCCTAGGCAGTCGCACATTGGTCCTGCTACCCTTCTCTCATCCTCTATCATATCCTGGGTTTTTTTTCTGATTTCCATTTTACAGATATAGAAGAGAGGCACCGGCCAAAGTAAGATTCACATGAAGAAAGGACAAATTACCCTCAGCAGGCAGGCTTGTAGCTCCTGCAACTTTACACACTGTCCTGCCATATGCATGATCCATAAGCCTAAATTTTTGTTCCATTCACAGTATGTAATGACTACTTCAGATTACAGTTCATAGGGACAGTATTAGTCAGTAAGGTCCCATGCAAACTACACAGTAGTAAAATTAGGACACAAGGTGTCACTTCACATACAATAGCTCTGCTGTTTAAATATTGTCTGAAACCACACAGGATTTTGTGCTACAAACTTTTCTGTGAGGGCTTCATCTGACTGTGTTTTAAAGAAAATGGTAGGAGGGCATGCTTTCATCTCAAGATCCAGATAGAATAGAATAGAATAGAATAGAATAGAATAGAATAGAATAGAATAGAATAGAATAGAATAGAATAGAATAGAATAGAATAGAATAGAATAGAATCTCAGTTGGAAGAAACCTACAATGATCATCTAGTGCCTGACCACTTCAGGCCATGTTGTTGGGTAGTGTCCAAATGTGTTTTAAACCCTGGCAGGCTTGGGGCATTGACCATCTTGCTAGGAAGCCTGTTCCAGTGTTTGACCATCCTCTTGGCAAAGAAATGCTTCCTGATGTCCAGAATAAACCTCCTCTTGCCTTTAATAATGATTTGAACCATTCCCACAGGCCCTACCTCTGGATACCAGGGAGAATGGCTTGGCACCTTCCTGTCCTTTTCACCTCCTCAGGAAGCTGCAGAGAGTGTTTGCAGAGACATCCATTATCAGAGATCACCTCTCAGCCTCCTCTGGTCCAAAATAGAAGAGCCTGAAGTCCTCAGCAGCTCCTCATAAGACATTCATTCCAGCCCTCTCACCAGCATTTTTACCTTCCTCTGGAGGTATTCCAGGACCTACACACCCTTTTTAAACTGGGGGGCCCACAACAGCACACGGTACTCAAGGAGAGGCTACACCAAGTCTGAGTACAGCGGGATAATCACTTCTTTTGCCTGGCTGTGATGCTGTGTTTGATGGACTGACACATTAGGACTAACAGGGCACACAGTGTTTGCCCTCTGGACCACCAGGGCACACACTGCTGATTCACACTGAACTTCTGCCAACCAGCATCCCCAGATCCCTTTCTGCAGGGCTGCTCTCCAGCCACTGTTCTCTTCATTTATATTTGTCTCTAGAATTACTCCATCCTAGAATCCGGCATTTGGACTCTGCAAGCCTCCTTTCCTGTCCCTCAAGAAAATCAGCAGTACCTCCCAGTTTGGGATCATCAGCAAACTCATTAATGTTGTATTCAATTCCTGCATCCAGATCACTGAAAAACAGATTGAACAGGACTGGCCCAGGAACTGCCCCCTGAGAAACATCTCTGGTAACGGGTCACCAGACAGATGTAGCTTCATTCACCACAGCCCTTTGAGCTCTGCCCTTCAGAGAGCTCTTCATCCAGAGCATCCTGAACCCTTAGCNGACCTACACACCCTTTTTAAACTGGGGGGCCCACAACAGCACACGGTACTCAAGGAGAGGCTACACCAAGTCTGAGTACAGCGGGATAATCACTTCTTTTGCCTGGCTGTGATGCTGTGAGGGACAGCATCAAACACCTTCCTAACATGCAAAAAAACTACAAACATTGCCTTCCCTCCATGCATGAAGTGGGTGACACTATAATAGACATATGTCAAATAAGTCCTCTCATTTAAAGAGGGCTTTTCCTTTATGAACTTATATTCTTCATAATGTTTCCAGGAGGTGAGGTTAGACTGTAGTTTGCTGGCTCTTCCCTCATGTCCTTTTTGTAGATTGTAATAACATTTGCCAGCTTCCAGTAAGCAACGATTTCCCCAGACTCCCAGACTTTCATAGATGATTGAGAGCAGTCTTGCCAGGACATTTACTGGATCCTTCAGAACTCTGGGATGAATCCTATCCAGCCCCACAGACTTTTGAACGTTCAGCTGATACTGCTGGTCCATTACAATTTCAGTGTCCGCAAATGGAGGATCCCTGTTCCCACAGTCCTGGTCCTCTGACTCTTGGGCCCAGGAAGCTCAAGGTCTATATACGTTAATAAAGATGGATGGAGGTAAAAAAATGCATTGAATGCCTCTGCTTTTTATTCATCCGTATTAGCCAGATGATTATCTTCAACAACTATCAAGCCAATGGTTTTTTAGACCTCTTCTTACTTTTAACATAATTTAAAGGTTCTTCTTTTTATTTGATACAACACTGTCCAGTTTCAACTGAGTTTCAGCCTTTACAGTCTTCTCCCTGCATATATAAACCACAGCTACAAAGACCTCCTTTTGTGTAACCAGTTGATGGATAAAAAATCCCTGAGCACAAATTAAGGAAAATTGGGACAGACATGAAGATATCTGGGAGAGAATTTAGACTCAGGTCACTTATCTCAGGGAAGTATGCCTGATACTAGCCATAGCTTCTTATCTGGGGGAGCTAAGGGCTTGTACTTTCTAGATGATGTTGTTTGCTTAATTTGTTAGTTCCAAAGAGCAGGCCTCTCAAATGACATGAGCAAGCCATGAATTTCTTTCCAACACATTCCAATCACTGTTCCAGTGTTCTCATTTTCTTGGTACATCTCAGATTATAGTGCTTTTTATAGTTTATAGGTAAACAGTTCTTCAGTATCTTTCCTCCCAAAAGGCTACTACCTGCTTGTTCAGTCTTTTGTACCTAACATTTTATTTGCATTGCAACAAACAGTACTACATTTTTATTTTAAAGTAAAATTCAATAACTAAATGCTTTCATTTCTTTTGATATTCATCAGCCCCCCCAAACAGATTAGCATTTTTTGTCAATAGATTAATATCAGTGTTATGATGAATTTTTACCTTGAACTATTCGGAGAACAGGAAAATGCAAGATATAGGAAAAAATCTAATATTGAAAATTACTTACTACTAAATGGGACTCTTTTAGTATCAAGTAGATTCCATATAATGCATTTTAAAAATATTTGCTTTATATGCAGCTACTTTATTTTTATTTTATTTCTTGTAGAAACGGAAGTACATCATGCCAACAACAGGCCACTTGCTCAATTTCCAAAGGAAAAAAGAATACAAATAGGTTCTATTTGATCCTGAATACATAAGAGGCGGTGCAGAAGTAAGAGGAAAGTGAGTTAGCTGAGGAAGAAACATTAGGCAGGGTTTGCTTTTTTTCCTCAAATCAATACCTTATAATTTCTTCATTAGCACACAGAACTATGATCCCTTTCCCATGACATAAAAGATGCACAAGCAGATTTTTTTTACATGATGTAATGAATCCCTTGTTGATTTAAAATGATCAAAGGGCTAAGATGAAAGCTTTAAACTCTATGATAAAACATTGATAATTGTGCTGTAATATTCAATATCGTGACCCAAATAAAGTAGTTTTCAAACCTCAAAGCTTTAAAAAAGCTGTGTCTAATATTTTTTTTAAGTCTTATTGTATCAACAGTTCTATAACTACCAATTACCTACATAACATTTTGTATTATAACTGCCAACAAAACCTGCAATTCAGGCTGCAACGAAGTATTCAATTTAGATTAAGTAGCAGATATAATCAGGTAAATCAGTAAGAACTATTTTAAGCTGTTCATAAATGCTTAAGAAGATTGAATTAGTGTTGTTCAGGGCTTTTTCCATATTTTCAGTTTGATTCTAACTTGTGTAATATGTCAGTACATTTAGGAAATTCATTAAAATGCCTATAATGTAAACTTATGGACAAACTTCAAAAAATGTCTATTATATACAATTACTTGTTAATATTGCAAGTTTTTAATTTCTTGCTTAATTAGCTGATTTATAAACACCACATTGCTTAAACACTTAAGATTAATTTCTATGGCTTCATGCCATTCAGCAGTATATGTGAAATCAGTTCAATCAGAGAACCATGATACTACAAGAGTAGTGACATTTTTTGATATTTCAATTTTTCTACAGTACTGAAATTTATTTTATGCTAAACAGAGCTAATCAATCATTTTAATTAACAACCAGAGGTGGGCTAGGTCTCCCACTGAACTGAAGAGTGATTGCTAAGGTTTGTGTCATGTGCTTCAGGGTAGATTTAGCTTATTGAGTTTGTCTGGTTGTTGAGAAAGAGTCTCAGATATGAAAGTAGCCCCCTGCTTTCTACATCTAAAGCAGGTCTTTATGAAATGTGGCATTTTGTTTTGTGAACACATATAAAACTGTTTAATGTTTGCTTTTAAACTCTGCTTTTGTCACTGTGGGTACCTTTTTGTTTAGACTTCAGGGTATTTTCAAAGCTGTGTGTAGGAGTTGAGAAATTATACATCTGCATCCCATTATTTTTTAACAGGATTTGAATGCATATATTTGCCCTAAGATTTAATTATAAGTCTTTGCAAACCTAGATCAATTAGGCAACTTAAAAACCTGCTCTTTGGGGAAATAACTGTCAGTTTCTCTTTTTCTTTGAGTGTCATTATTATACCCGAAATTTGCTCTAACACTTCTTTTTTATGATAATTTGCACAATAAAAATACTTTAAAATATTATAAACTCTCACTATTTAAATTAGTCAGTACAGAATTATAGAACTGAGCTGGAAGGGATCTCAGAAATCCTCAGAAGTCCACCTCTTTGCTTCAACAAATAAAGTATTGTTATGTGCATGATGTTTTCCAGTTCGGAAAGATTTTCTAAAGTGGAGATTTCACAGACTCTGAAACTGGCCTGTTTTAATACATCTTTATATTTATTATTTCAATGTACAAATTAAAATGTTATTTAAACCTATTAATTATGTATTGTCCTATTATCTCTAACACAGAGAACTGGCAACTACTTTTCACTTTCAATCATTATTTTACATATTTAATTATTCTTAAATCTTTGGTATTCTTTCAGACAATCAATCCCAAATTGTAGCATTTCCCCTCTCTATAAAAACTATCCATATCCAATCCCTGATTATATTAATTTTTCTCCTCTGAACTGCTTGAATTGTTGGTGTGTAGCTTTCTTGATGGTTCTAAAGGCTCCTCAGAAGAGGTTACTATATTCCAGCTAAGGTTTCATGTATGAGGAACAAAGCAGAAGAATTACCTAGCACCTCGTGTGAGCTGTACTTCCTTCACATATCCCAGCATGATGTGCAATGCTCTCCTTAACAGCAGCATGACACCACTGATTGACGTGTGGCTTATGATCTACTCAGGATTATCCTCAGATCCTTTGATATTGAGTTGTTATTTAACCAACTCACGTAGAACTTCTGTCTCTGTATTCATGTACCTGAAATTACAATCCAAAAGTAGAAGACTGTAATTGCCTTTATTGAATTGAATCATTCATTTAAAAAATATTTTTTCCCGTTTTTAAAATTATTTTGAATTATAATACGGATTCCCAATATTCTTGCAGTTTATACCAGAACAGCGCAATAAGCATCCTTTCTATTCCATCGCCCAGGATATGAATGAAGAATAAACTAGAATTCAAGTAGGATCCACAGATAAGCTTTAAGTAAATCTCCTACCATTGACAGTTTCTCTAACAATGCCATTGTGACCAGTTTCACTGTAACACTGGTAGTCTCATCTATACCACACCTGTGAAGCTTAATTACAAAAACACATGAAACTATGTCAGCCATCTTACTAAGGCCACAATATAGTATATTTTGATTCTCTACTACACATAAAACATTAAATCCAAATTAGCTGTTACTTTGTTTTCTTTTAAAATCTTACAAATAATTTGATTATCAGTCAGCGAGTAGTGAACAATTAAATTGTGCATCACTTGTTTTGTCTATTCTAATTGCTGTTATTACTATTATCCTCCTTTTTTGTCCCATTAAACTGTCTTTTTCTCAATGCAGAAGTTTGCTCACTGTTACTCTTCCAATTCTCTCCCCCACCCTACTGTGAAGGTGGGGAGTGAGCAAACAGCTCTGTGGTGCTTAGTTGTCAGCTGGAGTTAAACCATGACAATCCTTTTTATTGCCCAACGTGGGGTATGATGGGTTGAGATAATAACAAATCTGACTAGAACACATAATAATAAATTTGTTATAGACAATTATTGCACTAGTTTAAAAATTGCTGGTCACAATGTTGATTTATTTGCTCTCAAATTTGGTGTGCTTGTAGTTTCACTTGCCTTGTGTAATATCTTCCTTGTAGTGTATGTTGCCCATCATGCTGTTTATCATCCATGAGAGCTGGGCTAAGGTTATCATATTTTTCTGCTTTGTAGCACTGCCTAATGATACTATAGAATTGCTGGTCATAAAACTAATCTGATACTTGTACTCAGCATAGTCATCATCTCCATACTTTGGGATCCACCTATTGGAAACTATTAATAATTATATCTTTTAGGTTTTCCTTATCTCCTTGGAGATGCAATCCATTCAGGAGACACTTCCATCTTCCCTTCCTTCTCCTCCAGGCTAATTACAATAGCTCTTGAGAATTTTGATTCTCCTTGGGATGTTCAAACTAGCATGTTCCTATTGCTACCTGTTCTGAATGTGTTCCAGGTCTTGTTTAAGGTTAAACAACTATTTAATAATACATCCAGAGATCTACCCTGAGGCTGGATAATTATGAGTGGCAGGTTGTGTGGGATACTATAGGCAAGTACCTAGAAGAGTGGGTACCTCCAATGTTTTGGAACTCCACCCCTGAAAAAGTGCAGAATCTGGAAAAATCAGTAAAATGCTTGGGAAAAGTATCCTATCACCCTGGCAGTTCCATGAATGTGTTCCTCACTGCAAGATGCTGTGGCCTGGCCCAGGCCTACCAAGCCATGCTCAACACTTCTCAGCATCCTCAGGGGGAAGAGAGGGTCTCCGGATGTGACAGCAAAATGACAAATGCTGCAGATACTTCAACTGAGATGACAGGTGCTGCAGCTCATTTAGTGAGGGATAAATAAGCAGGGCCATCATGAGAAGAGCAGCAGAAACAGGCAGAACCCAATAATGAGACAAAACCACCTAATCCTTATTCCTGACTGATCTGCCTTAATAAAGATGTTATAACTCACCCAGAGGAGTGGGGCTTTCCCTCACCATGGAGAGACAAACTATCAAACTAATAAAATGAATACTTATAACAAATTTCTTGTGTTTCAGCTTTAATAGAAGAATAGTGCTGGTGACACAGTGATGTTTTTTGTTGTTGCTAAGTGGTGTTTGTACTAAGTTAAAGAATTTTCAGCTTCTCGTGGCCTGCAAGATAGAAGGTAGGAGGTACACAAGAATTTGGGAGAGGACACAGCCAGGACAGCTGACCCAAACTGGCCAAAGGGATATTCCATACTGTATGGTGTCATGCTCAGTATATAAACTCAGGGGAAAGCTGGTTGGAGGCCACTGTTTGGAAACAGACTGGCATCACCTGGAAAGTGGTGTGCAATTGTATTGTGCATCACTTGTTTTGTATATTCTAATTATTTTATCATAATTATAATCACTATATTTCTTCTTTTCTGTCCTATTAAGCTGCCTTTCACTCAACCTGCAAGTTTTCTTACTTTTGCTCTTCTGATTGTCTTCCCCAGCCCCCTGCAGGGAAGGAGATGGGAGTGAGAGAGCAGATGTGTGGTGCTCATTTGCCATTGGGGGTTAAACCACAGCACTCTTAAAAACACTGTTATATTTTTCATTTTCCAGCCTTCTGAAACTTTATTAATTTTTCATGCACTCTCAGAAATAAGGAGAAAAAAAAATCTGACATTACTTTTATTGGTTCTTAAAGCCATTTAAAGTACATAACATCAGGGCCAGAAGATTTTAGGAGATTTGTATTTTTCATGTATGCTTCAGCTTATTATTTCTCTGTTTGGCAGTAAGACCTTGTCAGTGACATCAGCTATGCCTTTGGTTGAGTATTTCAGAGAATGCTGATGGAAAGGCAAGGCAATTTTCCCCTGTTGGTAGATCATTTCAACCCCTGACTTTCTTTTTCCTTAAATATACTTGCAGAATCATTTCTCAACACTCCTGCATGTTACTTCCTGGTTGTATTTTAAGCTATATATGTTCAGGTGTTGTTCATAGCTATGTGAGCTACTTGTCCTACCTTTCCAAGTTTCTATCTGACCTAGTTTCCATAGTCTGCATGATCTCTTTCATGGTTTAAGTCATTTGATCTCTCGATATACTTCCTGTTCTTCCTCTGTAATTGGATAGCCTGCACTTCTGCTCTTAGTATTATCTCTTTAGGATTCAACTGTCTCTCCTTAACTAGTATTTCACTAAATTTGTTTCTAAGTGTTTTGAGTTTATTAAAGTCCACCTTTCTGAAGTTTAATATTTTTATTGTTTTTTTCTTCCTAGGAATTGTGAACTCTATCACTTACTTCCTAGTAATTAACATCAAATCTAAAAGAGTTTCACCTTTCACTCTTTTACTTTTTCCTCTTTTTTGTGTATAAATATTGACATTCAAGCATTCCAGGAACTAATGACTGGACAAATTGATTATTCAGACAGAAACACAGGTTTTGTTGGAAAATTATAGGCTAAGCACAGTAATCTCTCTGGCTATTGCATATTTCTATATCAGTGATTTAAAAAGCTACAGCTTGAAAAAGAATTCCTACTTCATAACTTTTCTATAAATATGTCCATTTTTTATGGTTTTAAATTATCCATGGCAATTGAATATGACATTTCTAAGCCCTAATTCTAAATTCTTGAGGAAATATCAACCACTTCTTAAACCACTTCTTAGTCTGTTTGTGGCCTGCAAGAAACCCTTTCCAAATACTACGTAAGCCCACAACCCTGGATGCCTGAAAATATAAATATAAGGAAAGCCTTTTTTAGTCATTACTGTTATGGACATTGTGCCTGTAATGTTTTACACACTTGTAAGATAAGCATGTAATGTTCTCAGATCAGAATGGTCATCAGTTATTAACATGATGGTGCATATCACTGCAAATTTCGAAGAACAGTGGTGATGTAAGGCTCAGGTTCTAATACTACAGGAATCTCCTGAAATAACTTAGTCATAAGCATACTGCCTCTGTCAAATTGTAAATTTCATTAACTGGCTACATGGACATTCCTGACATATCATTACATGTCATTGATATGTAAATATGCCTAGCCTTGATGACAGTGGTGCGTTCCATAATAGGATTTCTAAATATAAACAAAAGGTTCCTGACTGCACTCCTCTGAAATCTCAAAAGGTTATGGTTATGATCTCATTCCATTTAATGACCTTACACTAAGTCAAGCAATAAAGAACGGGACACTTGTAAAAATTCATCCAGCTGAAAATGAAAAAAAAAAACAAAAAAACTCACAATAATTACATTGTCTATAATCAAATCCAAGTTTGATTTCACTGATAAGCATATAAAAAATAATAATAATCCATTTGAAAAATTTTATTTTGAAGAGGGCTGACAGTTTAATGACTTTGGGATGCCTTTATCAACCTGCATTTTATTGTCATTGCTCTTGAAAAATAGACTGTGTGAAAGTTATATTTTTACATTCTCTGCATAAACCAATCAAGTTCATAAAATTGAACAGAAATTATGCAGGTTTATGAACTACAAATAAAATACTTTCTTTTCAAGATTGCTCCCAAGTATTCTAAAATGGCTTTTTTTCCTTTTATCGCTGCTATTTGCTGTGTTTGCCAAGAATGTGGGGAAATGGTTTCCATCTGAGGATGTTTGAACACGTGCATCCCCTATAGGGCAGCTTCTCCACCACCATACCACATTGCACTCTAGTATATGTGCTTGTGAAGACGGGGCAGATATTCTTTGGGTTTGCTTCAGTTTTCTTAATCTTCCACTAAATCCAGGCATTCCCACTTTAAGTGAATGCCACAGCCATCATCTTGGAGAGCTTTTAAATATTTTATGCAAAAATATTTCTGCCTCTCAGGAAAGGTTGGGAAGGTTTAGAAGGACTCAATGATTCTTCTTCACATGTCAGTCATGCGGCTCAATAGGAATGTATGATGCTGTTGTTCAGATACCTATGGAAGAATGGAACAGGATCTGTCTAAGTTGTGGATGTTGAGCATGAAAGCACCTAGAGCTTTGAACAAACTCTCAAACACTGCAATTAAGTTTTGTCTGAATACATAAAGCACTCCTACTCAGTTCACCATCTCTGAATTCCATACACTTGGAGCCTGGATCTGTGCCAATACTGGTATACTGATTCAATTACATACACCCATTTGAATAAATGTCCTAGATAGGTTTAGCATGTTCCATTTAAAATTAAGGCATAGTTAATCTGTTAATTGATATTAATAATTGAAACTGATTTGATGTTTAAAATTGCAGTCAGATTTGTTTTAAACGCTCCTTGGCTTTTAGGTGGAATGTGGTTTAGGTTTGTGTTGTATTTATTGTTTGACAGTTTTAGGTCAATAAATTCGATTTCATGCAGCTTGAACCATACTATGAGCTTGAAAATGCATCCTGTTCCTGGTGCTGCCATGGTCTCAGCATAGAAGTATTGAATTATTCAGTGATGGTTTTACCAGTTAATGTACCACATTACAATAAAGACACCTTTTGACTCCTTAGATTTTGTGGAATTCTAGTGCTTCATGTACAGCAGTCTTGCCTAGTCAGTGACAGGTTAATACTGATTCACCCTTATATATTGTAATTAATTACTTCCATTCGGTCTTTTTTTTTTTTTTTTTTTTTGTGAAATGCACATATGAACAAAAAATACAGACACCATATTTTCTTGTATTCTGCTCCATTTACTAAAAGTTTCTAAATTGTGTCCTCAGGTGAAATATTGACAATGTTTTATTAGTGATCCCTCCTCTTTTGTCAGTAATTACATAATCATTATTTTTAAAAGCCAAGATCTACTCCTTCTAGCTATCCAGCAGAATATGACAAAATGCACTACTACTCCATGCATTTTGAAAAGTGGAATAAAACTAGATGTGTTAATTATATAAGCTCCTGACCAGCAGTATGATAACTTTGGGCAAATGCTGTCAGCAATATCTAGGCTGTGAGTTAGCAGGAAAGAAGGTACAGGATATAATTGTCTATAATTTCACTGGGGACTCCATCATCTTCAAATCAGTGTTCAAGGCAGGCTCTTACTTCTACTGGTCTTTAAACTCTACGTAAAACTCTGTTCTAAATAATGAATGAAAAATTAAAGAGATAAAAATACCATCTTTAAAACATACTAGCAAAGTACAAACATCAAGAAAAGACCACGAAGTGTTACCAACTAAAATTATTAGGGAAGATATTTTTAAGTAAACTTGGTAAATAAGATAAGTTTTTCAATGGTTTAGATTATTTAAAAAATCTCTACTAGTAAAAGAAAAAATTCAAAGGCATACTCAGGTGGAATTTCATGGACTCATAGAATGGTTTGTGTTGGAAGAGAACTTAAAGACGATATAGTTCAACCTTCCTCCCATCTCTGCCCCTTCCACTAGCCCAGGTTGCTCAAAGCCTTGAACACTTCCAGGCATAGGGCTTTCACATCCAATCAGAGCATCCTGTTACAGTGCCTCAGCACCCTCAGAGTAAAGAATTTCTCCCAAATAGCCAATCTAGACCTACCTTTTCTTAATTTAAAGTCATTAAAGTTTCAGTTAACTCCACAGGCCAGGTTGGATGGGGATCACTGTGGGAGATGATAAAAGTGATCACTGAGTCATTTTCAGTCATTTGCCAGCAGCCCTGGCTAACTGGAGGCAAATGTGATGCCCACCTATAGGAAGAGTCAGAAGGAGGATCCATGGAACTACAGGCCTGCCAGCCTGACCTTGGTGCTGGGAAAAGTCATTGGTCTGATCATCTTGAATACCATTATATGAAAATCAGTCTGGGCCTGATCCCCTGGTGTCTTGGTCCCCAAGACACCAGGGGATCAGGCCCAGACAGCATGGGTTTTTCAAAGGTAGGTCCTGCTTGACTAAACTGGCCTCCTATGACAGGATGACCCACTTAGGGGAAGAGGGAAAGGCTGAGATGTTGTCTGCCTAGGATTTAATAAAGCCTTTAACACCATTTCCCATAGTCTTCTGCCAGAGAAACTGGCTGCTTGGGTCTTGGACAGGCATGTTCTTCACTGGATGGAAATCTGGCTGGATAGTTGTGTCCAGGAAGTTGTGAAAGGAGTTAAATCCAGTTGGTGACTGGTCACAAGTGGTGTTCCCCAGGGCTCAGTACTAGGGCTAGTCCTATTTAATGTCTTTATGATCTGAATGAGGGGACTGAGTGCACCTTCAGGCAGTCTGACACTAGTTTGGGTGGGAGTGTTGGTCTGCTGGAGGGTAGGAAGGCTCTATGGAGATGTCAGGATGGAATGATGGGCTGAGACCAATTGTATGAGGTTGAACAAGGCAAAAAGCCGTGTCCTGCATTTGGGCCACAACAACTCCATGCAGCACTACAGGCTTGGGGAAGAGTGGCTAGAAAGGTGCTTGGTGGAGAGGGACCTGGTGGTTGACAGAGCATGAGCACATGAGCCAGCATGTGGCTCAAGAACACTAATGGCATCCTGGTTTGTATCAAAAATAACTCAGCCATCAGGACTAGGGCAGTGATTGTCCTTCTGTACTCAGCACTGGTGAGGCCTCAACTCAAGTACTGGGTCCAGTTTTGGGCTCCTCACTACAAGAAAAACCCTGAGTTACTGGAGCACGTCCAGAGAAGAGCAAAAAACTTGGTGAAGGGTTTGGGGCACAAGTCTGATGGGGAATGGCTGAAGAAACTGGAAATATTTAACCTGGCCAAAAGGAGGCTGAGAGGAGACCTTACCACACTCTATAACTACCTGAAAGGAGGTTGTAAGAAGGTGGAAGTCTGTTCTCCCAAGGAACAAGTAATAGAACAAGAGGAAATGACTTAGAGTTGTATTAAAGGGAGATTTAGATTGGCTGTTAGAACTAAATTCTGCACTGAAATGACTGTCAAGCTTTGGAAGAAGTTATTCAGAGAAGTGTTTGAGTCACCATCCCTGGAAGAATTTTAAAAGTGTGTAGGTGTGACCCTTAGGAACTTTGTTTAGTGATGGACATGACAGTGTCAGGTTAATGGTTACACTCAGTAATTCTAATGGTCTTTTTCAGCCTAAGTTATTGTACTTAGACTCTGAGACTGTGATTCTGTAGTGACTTTATGTTGAAAATTGTTTGTCTTAAATAATCAGTATCAAAGACATTCTTTGTAAGAATTATCAGTTTCTCAAACACCAATTATGCTTAATTTTTTAAAGACTGAAGATATTGATATAAGCTGCATGGGCAACTACTACTTTTTAAAGAAGCTGAACCATTCAACTAAAGAAAAAATAATAAATATACAATAATAATAAATTTGTCTCATGACAAATCTTTAACAGAGCATTATGATATGAATGTGTATTTAAAGCATGAGGAAAGATCAACATTTTCTTGTTAGACCAAGTTTTAATGAGCATCAGTTCATAAAACATATATCAAGAACTTCAAGGTTCTCTTATCAATTTATCACACATGCTCTGTGAGTATCTAAACTGCATTTTCCTGTTTACATGACACCTCTGTGCTCTATCTAGCTGCATGAAATTAAAATCACATTCACCTGCATGCTGGAGGAGATGAAAGTGTTCAACAAAAGCAAAACAAGATAAGAATATGGCAAGATGAGGACTGAGTGGCCAAGCTGAATGTGTTATGATAAAGGTGAATTCCATAGTCTCATCACTGTCAAAACATATTTCCTGTATTTTGTCTCCAGAGTAATATACGCGATTGGTGGAAAAATACAGCTTTTTATCTTCTGGTTAATGTAATGCCATTCAGTAACTACACATACCACATTCATCTTCAAAAAGAAGCATGGTTTGTAATATTTAACCAGAGGAGCCATGAATAGGCTACCCTTACACAAGGATGGACAACAAAATCATAACTTTTCAGTTTTTTGTTTTCTTTAAGGTAATGAAAAGCTGTATATGTAGTATGTAAAGATTAAAATTTAATAATTTTTAAGCTATTCAGACTTATTCAAAATGCTTCAATCACTTCATGAAGCTTGAAACCTCTTAAAACAGCACCAAATAGCAGGCTGTAAAACACTTTTACATATGTTTGTGGTTGTTTGATTTTTTTCCCTTAAATTTGAAATTTATCAAAATAACTTTTGAAACAAATATTTTTCAATAGCCAGCTGAACATGATCCAGCATGTGTTCAGGTGACCAAGAAAGGTCCAAATCTTGATTTGGACCAGAAATAGTGTTGCCCACAGGACCAGGGCAGTGATTGTCCCCGTATACTCAGCACTCATGAGGTCAGAACTCAAATCCTGTGTTGAGTTCTGGGCCCCTCACTACAGGAAAGACACTGAGATTCTGGTGGCAGTCCAGAGAAGAGCAACAGAGCTGGTGAAGGGTCTGGAGCACAATTCTGATAAGAAGCAGCTGAAGGTGCTGGGGGTTTTTAGCTGGAGAAAAGGATGCTCAGGGGAGACCATATTGCTCTCTACAGCTGCCTGAAAGGAGGGTGTAACAACATGGTTATTGATCTCTTCTTCAAAGGAACAACTGGTAGGACAAGAGGAAATGGCCTCATGTTGTGCCAGGGAGAGTATAGATTGGATATGAGGAAAAATTTCTACAACAAAAAGATTGCCAAGCACTGGAACAGATTGCCCAGGAAAGCAGTGGAGTCACTTCCTGGAGACATTTAAAATATGAGTAGATGTGGCACTTGGGGACATGGTTTAGTGGTAGACTTGGTAGTGTTAGGTTAATGGTTGAATTCAGTGATCTTAATGGTCTTTTTCAACTTAAATGATTCTGTGATTCATTTATTTTTACCTTTTATCCAGTGAGGAAAATTCAACACAGATGAAACAATGTTGCCCTTTGTCAGTGAATATAATGTCAGAAAATTAAGACAGGTCTACTTTACTTTTCCAATCTTAAAATACACATTTTATTGAGCTTCAAAATAAAATCCCTTTCACTTCCCACTTCAAGTGATTTGACTGAATATTCTTTTAATGGCTAAGTGTAGTTTTCTAAGTGTGTATTTTTACATGGATAGCTGTTTCTTCATTTTAAGAGGGCAATGACATATTTGGATATCTGCAGAGAACTGAAAACTGGTGCCTGTAGCTAAAAAAAAGTGGTTTACAACACTACCTACTTTACATCAAATTGGAATAGCAGGAACTCTGAAGAGCAAACAGAAGCATGATAGAGATGGCAATATCCTAACCTTTCTTTAACTATTTATTCATGAAAGGCACTTCACTGTCAAGTTTATAATTCTGTGTTGATACTACTTTTGGAATTTGCATTAAATGACATTTTGATTATAGTATTCAAATGCCTGTGCCCTTAAAACTTTGCCATTTATTTTGTATGCAAAAATCTTCCAGCTAAATGTCCCCATTTCCATTTTGCTCTGGATTCCACTGAGACTATATGGGAAAGAATTCCGAAGGTTCTCCTTCCCAAAAAAGTCTTGTCAGGTAAAACAAATTCAAATTATAACATATTATGCACCAGCTCTTTTATTCTTAGCTCTAGATTATAGTTTTGAGCAAATAAGATTATGTTGTTTTGTTAAAAGTAGACACCTTTTTTTTGTTTTAAATCTATCTTTATTGCTAATAATCCAGGACATACTTAGACAAAGCAAACATGTGTAGTTATTATGTAAATTCTCTGACCATGCCTTTGAGCCATTAACCTTTTGAAACCAGTGGGAGTTTCAATCCAAACAGCTGGAACATTCAGTGAGGGGAAAAAATTACTAATGATATTAAAACAGCAACTGGAATATGACCTCAGGAAGTTCTTAAGTCAGAAAGTGCTTCCATCTGCACAGCTGGCACCTGGGAAACTATTACTGTGCTCTGTCTCCTCTTTTCTCAGCCATCTACCACTGACCAGTGTCAGTGATAAAAACGATAGAATGATCATCTGTGTGAGCAGAACTAAGCATGTTACATTAAGCCTTACTACCTACTGTATTTTTCCTTTGAGCCAGATGGAACACATTTTGCTTCCACTAAAATGTCTCCTTTAGAAAACAGGATCAGATCAAAATATCAGATATTTTGTAAAATGTTTTGTACCTGCCATGAGCTGTCATCTATCAAATCGCATTCTTCAGTCAGCCACATATTTTCCTAAAAGTTCACTACAGCAAACAAAAGCAAAATGCAAACCAGAATGTTTTCCAGAGTCCTGGGGAGCCTGTGAGGCACAGACAATGAAAATTAGGATTTATAAGCATACCCAAGATGCCCATTAACTTTTAACAAATATCTTTTACCTCACTTGAATCTAAAAGGAGTGTTTCAAAAGCACATGATTAATATTGTATTTAAAAATGAAATAAATTTTCTTGGCAACAAAATGTTTTCTTAAGGAGAGAGTATTTAAATAGTTTGCTACTCTTCAGTTTTGAGAATTTTCCAGTTGCTGGAACTCAACACAGAATGTAACCATATGCTTGAAAAATGAGCAAATCTATAGTCTTAATATCTGCCTGAACACTTGTTTAGACCCAGGTTAGACTGTCCACTGTCATTCAAACTATAATTCAGTACAGGGTTAGAACATGATTTTTTGATGAATTGTGCTAAGGCACACACTTCTGTGCCTTCTCATAGATCAGAAAAGGAGAAATTATTTTACCCTGTGTGTACCACACAAAGTTAGTTGTACAAAATAGTGAGATAATCCTGAAAGAAAGATACTACTATAGTATAGTAGTATAATTTTATGAATTTTATCAGACTGTCTGATAAAATCAGCAATACCACTTTGCACTTAGTTTGACAGGATAGTATAGAAACCCAACACAATTGGGCATTAGTGTTGACTCTAATGAAAATGAAGTAAAAAATACCTGTGTTTTGTTATGTCTCTTAATTTTACAGCAAAGAAATAGTTCAACACTGTATTCCATACAATCTCAGAAGTGCTCAGATGAAGTAAGGTTTTTTTTCTGAGCAAAAATTTCAGAAAATTTTAAGAGAAACGTTTTAGTGCTAACTGCACTTGTTCAAGTTTTTAACACACCTTTTATTGCCAATATTTTAAGTAGAATTAAATTGGAGTGTTTTCTTTGCTTAAAAGAAAAGAAAACGTGAAAGTTCTGATTGACATGATAATCGGTTCGCTATTAAAATGTGCACTGAAAATCAACTTAATTACTTCAGAGCTGAACATTTTTGCAGAAAGATGAAAGCTAAGCATATTTCACTTAAAGCTGTAATTTTTCAAAGTTCTGATTAAGGCTTAAAATATTTTTTCAAGAGTTCTACATTAATATTGCTAAAGAACTTCCTGTTATAAATTTGTTGCGCTAGAAAGAAGCTGTAGAATTCAAAATATAATTATTACACAATCTTTGTATAAGCCTAAATATCTTTATCAACATAGACCTCTAGGAACATTAACTGAAGTGTGTGTGTTTACATAGTCACAACCATCAGGAGCCCCAAAAAAACCCCAAGGGAGCTAAGCCATAAACTGCTGTGAAGAAAGAGGCTGTTGTGTGTGTCAAAGGATGTAGCACAGCACATTTGATTTTTTCCTCCAGTAGTGTAATGTTGTGGGGCATTCTATTAACCTGACAGCTTCAGGTCTCGGGATTTGTCAAGACTGTGTCTCTCCACATCACCCCCTTCCAACAGCTGAAACAAGTACAGATGTTTTCCTGAAACACTATTGGCCTTCTGATAGATTTTTCACCATTCCCTCACACATCTTGCTCATCCTTCGCATTTGCACATAAAACGCTTCTAGAAAAATGCTATGCCACAGAATGATATGGCACCTCCTCATTCCTGGTAACTGTCAGTCAGGGATAGCCCTCAAATTACCTCCCAACCCCAGGACTAGAGGAAGTGGAATGCAACTTCTCAAACCCTATGAAAATATCATACCACCACAAGGTTGTCAACACCTTCTAAAATTAATATGCGTAGAAAAACAGTGGCACAAGAAATATCTGGATATTCTAACGTGGCAACAGTAGTTTGACCAGTGGTCACAGAAGCAGATCAATAGCTTGCTACGGCATCATATCACACTTCACCAACAGCACCCCTGCGAGTATTGCTGCAGAGTAAAGCACTGGCAGCAAAATAAGCAGGTTCTCACAGCTCTGAAATAGGCATTGCAGTGAAGCTTTTGCATTGGAGAAAACGTTCAAGGACCCCAGCCCTGAAAACGGTTTAGTTTGTGTGATCAGAGAGTTAAACGGGATGGAAAAGTTCAAGGATCAAGATAAACAGAGGGATATCACTTATCTGCTACAGTCTTGGGCCAAATCTGTTGGGGAAGCATTAATTTATTGCCATTTGAATTAGAGACGGATATTGTGAGAAAAAGAACTAAAACATTCTTCTTTCCCTCCTTTTCTTCCTGGACTCAACTTCACTCCCTCATTCCTAACTCCTCTAATAGCCTCTGCCCCAACTATGCAGGGTAATGGGGAATGAGGACTGCTGGTCCATAGAAGCTCTTTCTTTCTCCCTCGCTCCTCCTCACACTTCTCCCTGCTCCAGCCTGGGACCTTCACACAGATTGCAGTCATTCAAGGTAAACCTGCATCTGCATGGTCTTTTCAGTGGCCATAGCTCCTTCAGGCCATGTCCACCTGCCCCACCAGGGTCGTTCCCAGGGTTGCAGGGCCATCCCTGCCGGGTCTCTCCTGCCCCGTCCCCGCTCCCGCTGTCCCCTCGGGGCTCGCAGGGCTGTTCCTCGCTCGGTTCCCCTGGCTCAGCCCTGGCTGCCGGGCAGCGTTTTGCCCTCCCTTGCCCAGGCTTTCCCCGGGGCTGAGGGGCTCAGCCGTGCCCTGCGCTGGGGTTGAAACTGGAACTGGCCATGTCTAGCATAGAGTGCTGGAGACTTTTAGGTTAATTGTTGCCGAACCTGCTGCGAGTTTGTCTCAGGAACTTCAGCACACCCAGTCTGTAGGACCACAACCATCTGTGAGATGTAATGTAATTAATATTGCATCTAGAGTAAAAGTAATGCCTGGTAGCTGCCAGTAATAATATAAGTGATTGAAAATTAAAAGATTCAATTTAATCTTCCTACAGAACCATGACTAAACAAATCTAATTCATCATGTATTATGAGAGAATACACTAATTAATAATAATTAAACTATGTAATCAACTTGAAACAGTATTTTAAACATGAGCATTCATACTTAAAGCCCTCATATAGGAGAGTTGTGCAGATGACTCCTATATATAAAAATGTTGTGAGGAGAGCAGTTACTGAAAGATTTTTTAATTTTTGTTTTTAATTTAAGAGCCAAAATAGAAAACCAGATTTCTTGTTATATAGATATATAATTACAGTCCTCATTATAGACATACTGGAATTTATTCTGATGACTGACAACCATGAAATTCTAAGTGACACTCTGAGAACTCTGTCATTTATTTTCCTGCTGTCCAGCTGCATTTAAAAAACTGTCCTTCAATGTCTCGATATGAATACATTTAGACATTAGCTAATGTATCATTCTTGACATCTATTCACCTTCAGTAGTGCATTAAAAAAGACAATAAAAATAAAGCAAAGTCAAGGGGCGGTCTTATCAGATGCCCAATATAATAGTCTCTCTAAATCCAACCACATAAAGTACATGTAAGGGTGGAAGTTATACAGCGCCTCCAAATATTTACTCCTTTTGAGGCTGTAATGTTAAATTCTACCAAGGTTTATTCTTATTTTTTAAGGAAAGTTCTTGCAGTACATTACAAGTCCACATATCATTACATACCCCAAAGCTTCAGTACACATATCCAGCATTCCTCTGGAGCAGACTCTACTCTCATCTCAGCCAGAAAAACTGTTGTCACCACCTGCTTTAAATATTATTAGCTTCACAGTCTGGAACTAAGTGCTTAAACTTCCTCCATCTTGTACGTTTTTCTGCTTATCCTACTTTAAAATGCTAAGCTCATTACACAATCTCAGTAGCTGAGGTGAGAATATCTGTTGCGAATATAAAGCATGCTTGTAGAAGACTGATAAGTCATAGAAATAAAATCATTGTATGGAAATGTTTGCTTTATGCAAACATCACGCTTTATCAGATATGTGCCATAAAGTATCACTCCAGAAACTAAACATGAATTGCACACAAAATGTAGATAAATTTAAGAGATACATCTATAGCAAAGCTGGTATTATTTTTAAGCAATATACAAAAATTAAACTTGAATTTAATTTTTGTATATTGCTTAAAATACTAGCACACTGCTGCTGTGGCCTAGTCATACCATCCCGATCTCTGTTCTAGTCTTCTGATCCCAGGTGCTGTGTTCTTCTTTGCTGTTGGCAAATCTTCCCTTCCTTCCTGTGTAGTAAGTGACAGTACACCTTTGAGTGCCCAAGCACTTCCCCTGGGAGTGGGGAGCTTTACACTGTCTTTTGCAACACTGTGGATCCCGGGCAGTCCTCTGGTGGAAGGGCCTTAGGAATGGGCTGTGGGCTGTGGGCTGTGGCCTCCCCAAGCTGGACCTGGCCAGAGCTGATTTTCAGCACAGCTGCAGAACTGGATTTCCTAATGGGCACATTCTTCTCCCCCAGCCTTGTTAACCTCTCATTAGACCTGAGATAACTGGACAATAGCACCACCTTTTTCTTATCTCAAGTTCCTGACAGATTAACTCACAGTCCAAATTTCCAGGTATTTCGGGAGAAGGGAGGTGGCTGCAGATGAGCAGTTGCTTCTTTGCACAGTTTGCCAGAGTGGGCAAAGTCCTTCGGTGATCTTAACACTGTTTGAGGCAATTGGGATTTTTAAGTCTCTTACAACACGCACACACACACAGAGACAGAAAAAATGGTAAGGTCTAGTTAAAAAGCTATATATCATTTAAGGTACTGGTTTACAGAGATGTGAAACAAATTAAATTGGAATTATTTCCTCAGAAATATGTGAGTATCTGTTAAGCCTTAACACTGACAAAAGAGAAAGCAAACCTAAGAGGAGTATAAAAACCATTCTGAGATTATAATGGATTTTCTTAATGTTTCTTCATCCTTATTGTCATTAAAAATAATTTATTTCCAGAACGTATAAAATCAGTATTTCTTCTTAATATTTCTGCCGAGTATATGTTTAAAGAAAGGGAAGAGTAATTTTGTATTTCTAATGTATCACTAATAGCTGAGGCTGTGTGGAAAGACATCCAAGTTGTAATCAAAGCACAGTCAAGGAAAGAGTGCAGAGTAGGAAAGGTAGTGGTAATTTTAGGAGTTCCTTGTTTATAGAGTTTTTTACACATGCTGTTTTAACTTTTCACCTGCCCTGAGTTTTGTGCAAAAGGAGACATGAATACTCCATTGTCTTTATACTTAAGACTGGTATCTGGACAGACTTTGAAAACTTTTTGTATCATCTGCTCTACATGGCAAGCAGTGCAGCACCAAATGTGCAACAGTTAGTGTGGGCAAAGGGAGAAGAGCTAGAGTATTCATGGTGCGCAAATTATCAGAAGAATGTGTTTTGGAGCTATTATGTTGTATACTGAAACCAATTTCCTCAGTTTTATGCTTTCCAGGCTGACTAAGCTCTCAGTACAGGTGGCTCACAGATTTAATGATTTGACAGAAAACTTCTCAAAAAAACAAACATTCCTCACACTGAGAATAGCCCAAGTGCATGTCATGGTTTTGTTTTCTATTTGAAAACAAAGCAAAACAAAACAAAACAAAAAACAGTCCTAGACATGGGGATTGAAAAAGAGTACCTCTAAGATTCTTTCGCAATCCTAGTATTAGAGGTGAGGTTAATCAAAACTTAACAAGGTGTTGTGCTATGCCAAAACAGACAAGCCATTAAGCATATTGTCTTACGAGGCAGTACGAATTTTATCTGGTGCTAGTTCAGTTGAAGTATTTAATGTAACTGGTGGTATGTGGCACATTAATCAAATGAGAATCATTTAGATGTTCTTTGCTTTGTAAATTATAATAAATAGATGGCACTCCTACTTGTTATTTATCTACCTTCAAACTTTAATGAATATTTCTAGTGCTAATTGCTGATATGCTATATTTAGAAGGAACAGGAACATATGGAGATAATAGCACAATGTGATATTTATGAGGTGCCAGTTCCCTTATAAATATAGAAATTGAGTAATTAACGTTAGAAATATTCATTGGAATTTCAATGCACACTTTGGGATTTGAAATTAAATTGTGCTAAAGTTGATGATCCTTGTCATAAATTAATATTTGGGGATTTGAAATTTAATTCACTAGAGGTACTTTCAACTACTGAATAATTTAGATAAAAGTAACACTGGACATAGCAAGAACATTTAGTGAAAGGGGAGGCATCAAAGGTCAATTACAGGTCTTTGACAGTGTAGAATGGTTGTTATCACAGATTTTAACACATTTGTTATTTCCCACTATGTCAATCTATTTCACTCCTTCACTGTCTCTAGTAGAAGACAGGTGACTTAAAGTGGGACTTGCATGTTTTCCAGGTCAAGCCAGTACCTGGAAGATACAATTTGGTTATAACAGTTATAAATTACGCTGTATAAACTATATATATAAATTACACTAAATCCTGCACTGATATAGATTGATTTTGGGCTATTCTTTTAAACCACTAATAATATTTTAAATAATAATAATACCAAAATAAAGTTGCTCATAAAGATTTAAAATCAGTTTTGGCAACTTGTGCCTTCTGAAAGCATCACATACAACAAAACCTAAACTGTAAATAATTCAATAATAATAATAAGCCACTTCAGACTTAAACGGTTGAAAATTTAGAAGAAACATAAAATGCCTGTACAATATTGATTGATTTTGGCAGGAGGCATAGAAAAGCCTTCCAGATGCAACTTTTGTGTGTTAACATACCAAAGCTGACCCAGTGAAGAACCATGAACATGTTAAAATTATCTGAGCATCTGATACATAAAGAAATGCTAAAGAGAGCTGGGATTGTTTAATGTCAAGACGAAAACGTTTGAAGGCACTTTACCAATACATTTATATCTGTTGGGGAGGGGAAGAAAACAAAACAGAGACAGACTCTTCTTAGTGATGTCTAGGGAGAGACCAAGGAGCAACGGGCACATACTGAAATACAGAAAACTCTCAAAATACAAGTAACTGTTCTTACCACTAAAGTGGTCAAAACAGGTTGACCAGAGAGGTTTGGAGGCTATATGAGGGAGATGCTAGAAATATGGTAGAGCACAGTCCTGAGCAATCTGCTCCCTAGCTGGCCCTACTTTGAATAAGAAATTTGGACTGGATTTTCTCCATGGGTGTCTTCCCAATTTAGCAACCATTCTGTGAAGTCTCTAAGAAAGAATTTGTAGTGAGCTTTATTCTTTACATGAGATGCCTCTGAATTGTGACATTGATGTGGGTTAGAGGATGCAACCAAGTAATACCTTCAGCTACCACGAGCATGGTTTTCTATAGGATGTGGATTTATTTGAGATATTTTAAGTTGACTATTAAAATAAAGGTTTTTTTGGCTTTTTTTTAATGTGTAAATATTTACTTTGCAAAGAAATTAAGGTAAAGGACATAAATGAATCACTTCTTGAGTTTCTTTCTTAACTATGCAAAAGTGTAGTAAATTATAATGTGATTATTGTGCTGAGAAGCTTGGGTTTTACAAAAATCTGACTCCTTATCTAAGTTAAATGTTTGGGAACTTTACTTTCATTAAATGTTATCTACATTCACATAAGCAAATTCATACATAAATTCCTATTAATCAGTTTAAATAGATTTTAATGAAAACACTTTACAATCTGAATGAGCAAAGGCTTTTAATATATACAACAGATTTTTATCTGATTAGTATTGCTGTCCCTAAGTGAGAATGGATTTATAAGTATTAAATCTAAATGCATCTGACTAGTGAATAAGTAAAACCAAATAAGTGGAAGCTTTGAAGGCTTCTTGTCATTAAAACTGGACACGAACATCAAGGTGATTTTCTAATTAAAGTTAAATTAACAGCCTATAATTCAAACATGATACTTCAGGATCTAAGCTATGGGCTCATGTGATTCTGTAAGAGAATCATATGTATCTAATATAATTTGGAAAACTTCATTACCAGAAGGGCACGTCATACCTTAATTGCAGAGATTTCAACTGCAATTTAAAGCAGCAGCACATGTTTTCAGAATGAAGATCTCAAAGCCTGACACATTTATATGCCTTTCATTTCATGGTTAGCTTCCATGTTTATAACCTTCCTATATTGATTATGTGGGGACAGTATTCAAGGGCAGATGTGAAGTCCAAGTTTTCAGTTAATTATTACTATGCCATTATGTGCTACTTCCTGATTTCACAGTTATGTGCAAAGAGCTCATCTAGATGTAGTTCAAAGTGATCACAGAACTACATCACACCATTTGACACTGCACTGAAATTCCTCAATACAATTAGAAGAATTCACCTAATTCAATGACCACTTCTGCTGTAGTAAGCTTTCAAACAGATAAATAGCTCCCAGAAATTCTGGCTACACTTCTGAATAAGTGGAAAATTATTTTATGTTTCTCCTATGTTTTTAGAAGACAATGACTAAAGAAAACATAAAAAGCCCAAGGAAATCTTGTGCACAATAGGTACACTTACAGAAGGTCGTTTTCCAAACAACGGAAAAGGTAGCAAGAGCCAGAACAAGATTGTCATAATTAATCCTTTAATTCATTGTCCTTCTGTGTATAGAATAGAGATTCCCAAATCAGCTTCTGAATTTAATCTGTTTCTTACCCTCTGTAAAGTAAAACCAAATAAATCCATCCAAAACACATGATAATCAACTGTTGAATACACATCACAGAATTTCATGAGGAAATTAATAGTTCATTACTGAAGCTGAGTCAGAACAATGTGTATTAATACAGGAATAAAACCTGAGCAATAAAAAACCAGGATATGTCTACATGTGTTGTTTATCCTGCAGTCAGGAAAAACAGAAACTCTTAATTTAACATTATGTGTGCTTCACATGCAGATTTTATTCCGATTATTAATCTTGAAAAATTACTTCCCAATTTTGATACCATTTAAGCTTTTTTTTTTTTAATAAGACATTTATTTTTAAAATTCTTGGCATGAATGTTTCTGTCAAGTTTTTCCAGTTCTACTGACTGCAAGGAACAACTGGACATCAGGAAGCTAGAAAATTTTAGATACTCAGGACTTAAATCTTCTGCTCAAACAGGGTAGATAATAATAAGGAAAGTCTCAGAGTTTAACAGAACTACACAGTACATTAAAACTGGGAACATTTTCCATTACCTATTAAACTATTTCTACCACCAAGGAAATGCTGAGGCACTAGAGCAAGCACTTTTTATGCCTTCTTCAGTACCCCTTCAGTACCCCTTTGCTCCAGCCTGTCTTTCACTCTAGCTGTTACCTCTCATTTTGCATCTCATTTTTTCCCATTCCAGCATCTCATACCCATTACTGTTCCACTCACTCTCTTCTCCCAGCTCCTCCCAGGCCATACTTACACAACCACAACAAGGAGATGGAAGCCATGCAGCATCAAAAGCAGCAATCTTAACACTTCCCTCCTTTTCCCTGGCTCTCATTTCCACCCCCACTGTGTCTTATGCTGGTTTAAAATGAAACATGGTTTTGGCAAGGTAATGGACTGAGAGCAGGAAGAGCGTTTGAAGACTAGCAGATGATGATGGAAGTAGAGTGAATGATTTTTCAGGAACAGCAGCAATTTATTGCCCATTTTGAAATTACTTCTTGCCTTCAAAAAGTCATAGTATATCTCAGCATGAACCTCTGTGTCAGATTAATTTTCCTGAAATGTCTCACTTCCTGGCTCCAGAGTCTCTTCTGTTGCTTAAAGTGCCTCTCCTCTCTTGGCTCTAGTTACTCTGTTTCTTCTTCTCCTTACAGTGTTTTTTGAGATGGACGCTGAGGGAAAAAAAAAAAGCTGCCTCTGCCCTAATACCTACAAACAACACCTTGTCTCCTTCACTTCTGTCACCTTCAGTCCAAGTTTCTGGCTAACACAGATTGAAACCTCAAAACATCTGATTGTCAGCTGTAACTGTTTCTGTGAAGCAGGTTTTTGTATGCTTGTAAATTAAATAAATTTTGTTGTGTTTTCATTTGAAAAAAAGAGAAAAAAGAAAAAAGTCAAAGCTGACACCAAGATGAATACATTTTATGTCTTTGTTTCTGGATGTAAAAGTCTTGTAATTTAGGTGTAAGATTAATTTCTGGGCAGAGCCCCTCCTACTCTTCACTTTTCTCTTTATGAAAAATCAAAAATCACAATAGCAAGGTCACCTTATCCAAAAAGTTTCATACCAAACAGCTAAATATGGCAAGAACACACCAGAAAAGTAGGATTCACAGTGCTGCTTCGGGTGATTGTAGACATAACTGGCAGCTATTCTACTTTATTTTTTTTTTAACATATTTACATCATAAACACAGAACTGTGGAATATAACACTTTATGTCAACACAATAATTGTTTTAGATAGAAGTGCCAATCTCTAAGTCCCATATAGACCCAAACTGTGTATAAATACATAATCAATGGTAAGAATTTTTGACGTCCGTGTGAGCAGTGCTAGCCCTCATCGTCTTTGCCCAGTCCCACAGCGCTCCTCCTACTCTGCCCATGGTCTAGGACCCCCCATTTCAGCCCCATGGGCCATCAGTCCCTGCCCCAGTGATGCCACAGCAGAGCCAACTTCCAGCTCCTCACAGCCCTGCCTGAGGAGCCATCCTGCTAAGCTGGGCTCATCTGCGAGCCCAAGCCCTGGCCCAGCCTCAAGCCGTTTTCATCTCCAGTGAGTTGTCAGACACCAGGGGTTGGGCTGCTCCTGTCCCCTCGGCTGCCCTGCTCCTGGCTGGGGCAGTGAGCTGGCATCTGGCTGCAGGATTTGCCCTGACTCCTCAGAAGGAACCCTTGGCATTTACTCAGGGCCACAGGGAGACACTGGTCCCTCTGCTGCCCTGGCAGGGTTTTAGTGTATGGCCATATGAAAATTAAATCAACATCATTTACATTTTGCTATTGTTTAAGCAAAATTTATTTTTGTTGCCAATTCTGGTGAGGCCACACCTGGAATTGTGTGTCCAGTATGAGAGACATGCACATACCAGAAAGAGTGAAGTGGTAGGCCATGAAGATGATGAAGGGATTGGAGCACCTCACCAATGAGGAAAGGCTGAGAGAGCTAGGGCTGGTCAGCCTGGAAAAGAGAAGGCTCAGAAGGGATACCACCAATGTGCAAAAATATCTGATGGAAGGGTGCAAAGAGGACAGAGCCAGACTCTTCTCAGCCGTGACCAGGGACAGACCAGAGGCAATGGGTACAAACTGGAACAGAGGAGGTTTCACCTGAACATCAGAAAACAATTTTTTACTGAGAGAGTGACTGAGTCCTGGTAGAGGCTGCCCGGAGAGGTTGTCCCTTCCTGGAAGTATTGAAAAGTCATCTAGACATGGCCCTGGACAACCAGCTTTAAGTGGTCCCTTCTAACTTCAACCATGCTGTATTCACAAAGGAATTATGCTACTGAAACTGATCTTAGTGTATGCCTTATTTGGCCATATATCTCTCAGCAGACTGTATATTGGAGGAAGATTAAAAAAAAAGGAACTTCCTTCATCCTCTCTATTGACAAGCAAGAGTTAAAGGTCCTTGTATTGACTGTCAGGACAAGAGAAGGAAACTACATAGTCCTAGGTTCTGTCTGGCAGATAATCAAACTTCCAGCATGCTCTATGAAAGGCCTTACTCACTTAAAATAAAAAACAAAACCACAAAACCACAGAAAAAAAAACCAAACAAAAAACCCCAAACCAGAACAAGAAAAAAAACACCACCCAAACAAACAACAAGATGCCACCAAACAAAGAAACAAACAAACAACACCAAAAAATAGCACCCCTCTCTCCTCAAAGCCCCACTCAATATAGCCCAATCCATAGATAGGCTGAGCCCACTGAGGAGGGCATGAAATCTCTGCCATTGTGAACATCTCCAGTTCTTGTCACTACCAAAAGTTATGTCAACATCTAATTAAATTGCTGTCAGTATGTCTTTCCTCATGAATAGAGAAAAAGATGAAAAAAACTAATTAGGTCATGTTTCCTAGCTGTACAAGAGGCAAGCTGAGAAATTTAAATGCTGAAAGCTCTCTAGTAGGTATCATGAGCACTGCACTGCTCAGACATCCTTGATGGGCTGGAGCAGCTGGAGCTCAAGGGAATTGCTCTCCCGTTAATAATTGTCTCTACTCATCTGTTCTTGAAATAGAAGCTACTGAAAATCTAAACTATACACCCAGTGGTCAAACTTAATTCAAGGTCAAAAAATCTATTCTACTCACCAGAAAACACAAAGGCAGCAGTTCCTGACATATTTTGCACAGGAAGGCAGCTTCATGGTTAACAAATTAAAAGCAGTTATAATATAGAAAACCTTAATGTAACTCTCAATTTCTTATTTGAGCTATGAGAAAAACATATCCATGCTATACACAAGACTGCCCTTAATAGAAATTGATTCTCACCTAAAGGACTAAGGCTTGCTAAGAGCCTCCCAAAGGAATTCACCTAACCTCAATCAAGACAAAATTAATGAAGAAGCAGACATCTCCTGGTATATCTTGGCATATTACCTCAACACGAATTGCTCTGTCTCAACATTTTCACTGAAATTAATTTAATTAACTCATCCATTAATAATGAATGATCTACAAGCCTGAAAATAACCATAGATAATTGCTTTGACTAGAATTTTCCAGTAATCTGCCACAGAAATTGATATTTTCACTCCAGGGCAGCTTTATGATATTAAAACAATATTAGCTGGGGCATACGTAGTCTGCTGCATTTTATAAACATCTTAGGTATTCAAAAACAAAGTAGAAAAACATTTGTTTGTTCTTCCAGGCATGAAAATAGAAACTGATATTATAATGTATCTATCAGATCATAAAATTGTAACTTTCAATTTACCTTGTCACAGGATGAGAGATTATGAAATTATGTTAGATCTACTGCAACTTGTCAGAAACTAAGAAGCTCTCATGATAACCAAATCAAAAACTCAAATCCCTTGCTTGACCTAAGCTTGATATTAGTGAACCTGAAAGATTTTAATGGAAATAAAGATATTAAAGAGCATTTATGGATATGCTTATTTTAAAGAGCATATGTGAAAGGAAGGTTAACAATCAAATTCATGCCACTCTTGAACTGAAAGCTACAATATTTATGGCTAATTTTTCATAAGAGATATTACAGCCTCATTTGGTGTCAAAACAACAAACAACTTCAATAACACTTTAAACGTGAAAAGAAATATTTTAATTACTAATTTAGTGCTAATTCATTTCTCTCTACGTTTTGCATTACTGGTGTCAAGATAATTTACTCTTCACTGTTACAGTCTATTCTGAGTATTGCCAGGCATTCAGCCTGGAAAAGGGAAGGCTTCAAGGTGACCTAATTGTGGCCTTCCACCTGAAGGGACCCTGCAAGAAAGATGGAGACAGACTATATTACAAGAGCATGTAGTGACAGGATGAGAGGGAATGGTTTCAAACTGAAAGAGAATAGGTTTAGATTCGATATTAGGAAGAAATTCTTTACTGCTAGGGTGGTGAGGCACTGAAACAGGCTGCCCTCAGAAGTGTGGATGCCCTACCCCTGGAAGTGTTCAAGGTCAGTTTGGAGGAGGTCTGAGCAACCTGGTCCAGTGGAAGATGCCCCTGCACACAGCAGTGGGTTTTGGAACCAGGTGATCTTTAAGGTTCCTTCCAATCCAAACCATTCTACATTTCTATGACTGATTCAATTTTCACTCTTCCAGGAATTATCATGGAAGTTGACTAACTGAGGCTGTCTTTGCATCTGACTGCGTTAATTGTTGGGACAGGTTGTGGTCAGCCTTTAACACGCTGGGAACTTCCTTTTGTCCTAAACTGTCCATTTTGGATTTCATGCTGGTACTATCCTGACATGTAAAGTATACAGATTTATATTGCATGCTTGTTGTTTATAACCTCTTCTGCACTATTCACTGGGAAAATGCAAACTCATCTATTGCTTCAGGAACTTTTCTTGCCTAAATACCCAGTCACACAACGCCATGGACATTTGTGCATTGCTGATACATTGACATTATTTCTATATCAAGAGAATAAGGAATTTATCCAAATAAACCAATTTCTCCAAAGAAAAACTTTCAAAGGTTTCTGGAAAAAAAATTATATAATACAACAAATGACCAACCAATAGAAACATAAATAAAATGTGATATTACAGATTTAACAGAAAGATAGAATTCTTAATGGCAAGTTCTGAAAACCAAAAATTGGTGATTTCTTTCTTAAGTCTTACCCAAGTTTTAGATCTTAATATACCCAATATTAAGGATATCATCACTCCTTTATGTGGAAACCTTGGAGTGAATGTGAGAACATTATGTTAGTTACACTTTTGTTGCCAAGTTACTGAAATACAGTTAATTTAATATTAAATAGAAAATAGAATCAGAATTGTTTAGGTTAGGAAAGACCTATAAGATTGTTGCAAGAACATATTATAAATTTCTCTGTATGCAAGCCTGCAGAAAAATCTTCCCATGGGAAAGCATCTTTTACTGTCTTTTTGCTCTGTATAAGTTTCTGTAAACAAAATCTCTGGTTTGTGTTTCAAGGACGTTTTGGATTTCTCTGCCTGTCTCCTGATAATGGGAGATATGGATCTCTCTTTCAACCTATGAGGTGAAGGACTGTTATCTCTCTGATATTGTAAGCATTCTAGCATTCTGGTACAGAGCACTGAAGAAGTAAGCATCTGAGCTCTGTACCTGGGCAGATTATAGCCCAAATCCTTTGAACTATGGAGTCATTTTAATAAATCATATTTAGCCTTCTGATATTATTGTTAAGAGTCCTGTGTCAATGCACAGACCACAGCAATAATAAGAGCATCTCATCCAACTGTTAAAAATTTATATCTCTAACTTCTTGTATTTATTTGGGTAGATTAGATCAAATCTTTAGTCTGGTTTTGTAACTAGGCTGTTTTTTAAAATAGTCTGATGATTTATTTTTTAATGTGACTAATTCAGGTATTTCAGTCAAAAGGATCTTCCTTTTATGGATTCTTAGTTGCCGCTTTATTTCATCCTTTCTTGAATACGTTTCTAAGTGCCATTTCAAATTAAAGGTTTAATTTATCGTCTCCTAAGTATGATCTATACTCCTACAATGCAGCCAGGACTAAGCAAAAGTCTACAAAAGCCTGCTACCGGTTTGGAACCTTATCTGGGTTTTGGGGGGGGTTTTGGGGGTTATAAATGATATTTTAGATCTACATAATTGCAACACCTTGTGCAGTAGAGTATAGACATAAAATAGCAACTTCTTCACTACTACTCAGGCACATTTTCTGTGAAGCATAAAGCTTGTTGAGTGTTTTGCATGTTAGTTTACTTTTTGAGAGAGAGGAAAAGTGCACACAGCAATACACCAACATGAATTCCCATCAAGCCCAGAACAGATCTGATTGAAATAAATAGATGATTAGAGACATCAGAAGGAAATACTACTATCACTATTATGGTTCAAGTGTTTCTTAAATTCTTTTGGTACACAATTTTATAAAAAGCTAAAAACAAAGCCACTATGAATCTCAGTTAGATCATGTACTTTTTATTCCCTTACTTGTTTTTTTCCTGTAAATTATAGCAATGTAGTATTTTTACTAATTAAAAATATCTACTCTTTTTACTTTCATCCCCTCTCTCTCTCGATTTATTTTTTTTCATTTATGTCCAATGTACGACTCTGTGGCAGCTCAGAGTGGCTTTGTCTTGATTTTATTAAAGCCAGTTTGACCAAGGAAGCCATATTTTAAGAATTTGAAACTGTTGCTTATTACTTGCATTAAAAGCATCGTTCAAAAGGGAGTGGAACAAGAACATGATTTGTGCATAATTCATAATGCTGTTGAGTAGTAGAATTATTAGTATCTTAAAATTTTATGATCTTTTCAAAAGTACATTATAAAAATACTTTAAAAATCTGACTCTATTGCATTTTACAAACTCAACTTATATTTGGACTTAAGTTATAATTAGCATTTTTACTACCACTGAGCAACTGGATTTATATATCAGATAAAGTAATTTCAAAAGTTCAGCAGAAGTCAAAATTCTAATTTAAACTTTAAGAAAGTATTAAAGCTGTGCAAACCAGTGGAGCAGTATTCTAAAGCATCAGTCCGTTAACTAAATTAAACCAGTTACCCATTGCTTTGAAAAGACATAACATGATCAGGTGCAATTGCCCCAAGGGAGTATTTGCATGCTAAAGTTTCTAAACTTTTCCTGCTCTCAGTTTTTGTTTCAACAGTAATCCAGGCAAGACCACAGGTAGACCATCTCAAAGAAAAATACTAATTTTGCAAGTAACACTTCCCCCACCTCTAGCCTCTGTCTTCTTTTACCCATCTTTTTTTTGCTTTTTATAATATTGGATAAATTTCAATTTCCATCTTTTTAGGGGTATGCATACTGTTGCAGTTCTTGGGGGGATTTCCTTACCTTATTTCAAAGACCCTTGTTGGCTATATATCAGGAGAAAAGTACATCTTTTCTTTTGGAGCTTTTTGATGATATTTTTTTTAGATTCTGTAAGACAAATTTTGCTAGGAATTCAAATGCCTAAAACCACAACTAAATATCAGGTAGATTTAAAGAAACTCTTCTACTTCCCATTCATTTTGGTAGAAATTAAGTAACAAAGTCATGTTCATATGATTTGATACTACTGTCAGAGGGCTGTTTCATCTCTCCTATAAAGACAGAGCTGGGATTGTTCAGGCTGGAGAATGTTCTGGGGAACAGCCTTCCAGTACCTGAAGGAGGCCTACAAGAGAGAGGGAGAAGGTCTTTTTAAAAGGACATGTAGTGATAAGACAACAGATAATAGCTTTAAACCAAAAGAGGGCAGGTTTAGATTAGCTGTAAGGAAAAGCAAAAGATTTACTGTGTGGGTGGGGAGACACTGGAACAGGTTGCCCTGAAAAACTGTGGATACCCCATCCCTGGAAATGTTCAAAGCCAGGTTGAAGGGGACTTTGAGCAATTTTATCTAGTTGAAGGTGCTCCTGCCCATGGCAGCAGAGTGAAACTAGTTGACTTTTAATGTTCCTTCCAACCCAAAGTACTCCATGATTCTATGATTTCTCTCCAAGTATGTCCATTGTTCCAAAATCTCTAAGGGGAGCAGGATTCATCAGCATTTTTAACAGAAACTAAGGACCTTAATGATTTGCAGAAGATCCTGATATCTTACTCTCTCTCTGAGGTGGATTGACAGCAACTTGGATGAAGTTTAACATCTGCTGACAAAACAGTGGCCTGAATCTTCACCCAGAAGCTGAGGAAAACTTAAGCTAAACCTGCTGGCATTTGGTGAGCTAATTTTCTCTATTCATACATACTAATGAACTAGTTTGCCTAACAGCATTTTGTTAGCAAAGAAAATAAGATAGACAACTAAGTTGAAAAACACTTCACTTTAGCTACAACTCACTAAACAGGGATTTTTAATGTTCTCTAGCAGTAAGGCTAGGTTTCAAGTTGCTGCTCAGCCTCTGGCACAAGTTCTGCCTGCTCTGCCTCTGAGCTCTTTATCAGTGTGCTGTGCTCCACACCCAAACTGCAGCCTTACTCCTCCCCAAGACTGGGCTCCAGCTACCTGAACAAAGTGATTTAAAGATAGTTAGAAAGCTGGAAGTGTAGCTTTGACAACAGTACCAGCAAATTCCATTCTCTGTTTGAATGAACCATGGTAATTTAAAGCTGATGCATTTTTCTATCTATTGGAGGATCTTAAAAAGATTTCTGTCCTGATTTTGGCTGGGATATAGTTAATTTTTTTCCTAGTAGCTGGTACAGTGCTGTGTTTTGGATTCAGTATGAGAATAATCTTGATGACACACTGATGTTTTGACAGTGTGTAAGTAGTGCCAACAGTAAATTAAGGACCTTTCAGTTTCCCATACTCTGTGGGGAGCAGGTGCACAAAAAATGCAGGTGTTCCTCTGTGAAGGAGGTCTCACTGGAGTCACAGGAATCCCCAGCTCAGGATTTGAGTTCCAAGACTCTGGGTTTCAGAACTTGTATCTCTCTCATCTATGGAATGTGGTGTAGCTAGGGGCTTTAGAATTGTGAGAATTGTGAATCCCACCATAAAATAGATAGAAACCAGGCAAGTTTCAGATAGAAATCCACAGTTTCGATATGTTAGATTAATCTCTGTGGGTTTTTAAAGTCTATGAAAACAGAAGACCATTCAGCAGCTTGATAAGTTTGTGAAAAGGTATGTATAGTGTGATCTCTTACCTCCATTCTTAGTATCTTTTTTGTCAGAGGCCCAAACCTATGCTGTTACATTTGGGGCACTCACAAAATCGCTTTTGACATTGGAGGCACTACTGAAGATCAAATACTGAAGTCCAAGCTCCATGCTCAAAGTAAAGTCAGCTAGAAAAGGTTGTTTAGGACCATGTCCAGTCAGGTTTTGAACACCTCTGAGGAGAGAAACTTCACAGCCTCTCTAGGCATACTGGCTTTTTTTTTAACACACCGTTACTAAAAAAAAAAAAAAAAAGGTGTTTTTTTTCTGTTTAAATGGAATTTCTTGTATTTAAGTTTGTTTCCATTGGTTCTTCTCCTTTCTCTGGGCACCACTGAGTAGAATCTGGCTCCAGTTTTACACATTGGTAACATACCCCTGAGACTTCTCCACATTGAACAATCCCAGCTCTCTCAGCATTCCATCACATGTCAAAGGTGCCACACTCTTAATAATTTTCATAGTTGTTTGCTGAACTCACTTGAGAAGTCCGTACCTGTCTTGCACTTAAGAGTCCAGGCTTGGACTCAGGATTCCAGATATGCCTCACCAAGTCAAGCAGACAAGGAAGATAATGCACCTCCGATCACAGCAATGCTTTCTAATGCAGTCCAGGATGCTTTTGGCTTCCTTTGCTGTGAAAGCCTGAAACACTTGACCTGGGCCCCTTCTGGGGCCCCTTCAGCCTTATTATTTGATTAACCATTGATTATTCAATGACACTTCACGCTTCAATGACATTCACATGACACTGCACACTTTGCCTGCCAACCTAGTTAGCCTTGTCATGCTCTCACTCATCAACTGTTCCTTATTTAAAGTTCTTCTGACCACTTTGGCCTGTCAGTTACTAGGTGGGTGCTTCTTTCCCATCTATAGAGGTGGACACTGTCTTTCTAGCAGTCCTTGACCCTCAAAGAGATTTCCACTGTAATAAAAACCAAATTGCTATTAACACTGGCTGTGTAAAGAGATGCTGACCCTCAGCATCCACCATTTTCCCTCAAATCCTTCCTGATCATTGCCACGATCAAGAAAATAATCAAAATCAAGAAGGGCCACCATGCCTTTTATGCTCATCCCCAATGCTCTGTAGCCATGTTTGATGTATTCCAGGTCCATGTAGTTTCATTAGTACCAACATGGAAGAGCAGCATGGAAGGCACAGTAGTCTGAGAGTCAGACAAGGTTTAGCAGTCATTCCACAACATCCCAGATTCAAGGCCCTGGGAAGCAGCAAGCCTCCCTGGACAAGCCAGTTATTTCAACAGAGGGGGTGTCCACCCCCTGCACAGTTTCCCACTTGTGTCACTTGCCTTCCTTCTGCAGAGATTTCAACTTCAGCTCTATTACTTGGTGATGTGTATCCTGCACAACACATCTCCTGCATACAAGAGCATTTCCTTTTGCCCCAGGCACCACTGCAGCCCTGGGCCTCCAGAGCTCATTCAGGAGTCCAGTTTGAGTCAAGGCCTCTGATGTCACAAGGAAACTTGTTCCACTTGGTGCTGGGGGCAGTGCCATGGCATTTCACCCTGTTGTGGAGCCCAGCAATGCTGATTCCAGTGGAGATTCTGACCTCCTGTGCACAGCCTTTTACACAAAATGCTGCACAGACTCCTGCACTGTGGCTGTACTCTGCTAGCTGAACTCTAGGTAATTTTAAATAAGATGGCTAAGTAAAATGTCTAGTTATCTCAGTTTACTTATTATACAAGTCATTCCAGGAATACAGAACTCTAACTGGCAATTCATCCAACGTAAACTTTCCATTTCCAACATGGAGGTGGTGCCCTGAACTGTAGAAAAACCGGGTTGCTAAAATGAATGAGCACAAATCTTATTGTCTTGGAAGCATTATTTTCATTCTTCAAAATGGAGTTCTGCTCCATCTTACTGATGTGACAGAATGTTGCATTAGCAGTGTTGACTCGTACATCTGCAATTGGAATTCTTTGCACACACATAATATATTATGCCCATGAATAGATGTATAAAGCTATACTCCAGTACACTCATTTCTTTGGGATAAATAAAATACTTTATATAGAGAATTTACATCTATACATATTATAAATAAAGAAAGTAAATTAAATCTATTTCCTTTATCTGATGTCAGCTTCTGTAAACTTCCATAGATTTTGTCTGTGATTTTAAATTAACCTCGTAATTTTCTATTATTTTGAAATGTTAGGGCAGTGTCACAATTGATCACTGTATGATAGGACTGTTACTGTTTTCTGCAGCTACCATTGTCTTTTTTTGAATTAAATATCCAGGCTGACAGTTTTTAAGTAATCTCTTTTAAACTCATTTGCACATTGATGATCTAGTATGAACAGTCACTGTTTAGAGCAGTGATAAAGTGATTATTTGCAAAAGAGATGAAAAATATTTTAAAAAATGTATCTGTATTATATTTGTCATTTATGTAGAACAGAAAATTTAATGTTATGCATTAAAATGATAATATAAAACTAAATATAAAACTAAAAGTTGTTTAATTCTAGAGATTTTAGAAGTGAACAAAGAAGTTGCTAAGCAATTTCACCTCAGAATGACTGAAACACTTGTGAACTCCCCCTTCTCTCCACCACCACCAAACCCTCCAAAATCTATCACTCTGAGGATGGTTTACTGAACAAGAGTAATCATTACTAAATTAATTTAATTTGATTTGGTTTAATGTGAACGTGTTACTTATTTCTATCCATGTTTTCAGGTTCTGGTACACATTGCCTTTGGCAATATGGATTCTGGAAGGAAGTCCAGAAGCTAAAGCAAACTCAGATCAAAAACTAAACAGCCTAAAGGTAGGGCAGAGAATGAGCAAATTAAAAATACAGTTTTGTTTTGTGCTAACAGGTGCAATACAATTTATTTATTTTAAGGAGTATTGGAATATTTTCCCCTCACTGATGGGAAATGGAAGGAGATATCTGAATAGATAACAAAGCAGGGTTATATTACAAGTCAAGAAATGACATCATATGGCCCTTTTTATGCTAATTACAAACCTTAAAGTGATGTATTGATTTCAAGACTTAATTAGTTATTTGCATCTTTAATTATTGTCCTTTGACATAAATCCAGGATATAACATGTTTCTGTGAAATTCAATAAAGATTTATAAACAAATGTTGCTATTAAGACATTATTTCTCAAATTTTTGGCATTTTTTGAGTATTCATAGACTTAAAATTTCATTACTCAACTGGAGAGACTAAAATATTCAGTACAACGAACCATGATCTTCCAAACTTGTACTAATTCAAACTATTATGCCTATTTTGCACAGTTTTGGAGTACAAACGTGTATTAATTCTGTATCCTGTCACCTAATATTTATCTCCTGGGATTATAATTTCAGGATTATTCTAAGTGCAGTGAGCTCAAGAGTCACAGGAAAATTTGCATCAAATCTTTATTTTGTGTAGAAACAACAGTCACGAGAGGAAAAGAAATATTCTAAACAGTAATTGAAGTACTCCTTCAAAGTTTTAAGAAAATTTATGACACTTCTAAATTTTCTGATATCTTTAAGAATTTTTCAAGAACGGCAAAAAAAAAAAAAGTAAGATTTGAGACACCACAGAACTGAGAGGCATCAAAGCAGAACTGTAGTCCTTGAAGACTGACCTCTAAACCAGGAGTATGTCTCCTTGAACTTGTAAATCATGCTTCACTGGTATCCTTACAAGTAAATACACTTCTCCAGATGAAGGATCACAAAAAGCCTTGCAAGGTCTTCATATCCTGGTGCCATGGAAACCTTTTACGTAGCCTTTCAACTGAGATATGAAGAGACTCAGCAGTTCCAGTGCTCTGGATTCCCCAGGCTTCTCTGCTGTCTTCTGGAAGTTCACAGAAGTTCATATTTTCATGGCATCCTACAGATTGCAAAAGGTCAATGAGACCCTTTTTTTGGTGAATTGCATGTTGGAGAGTGTATCTTCATTTGAGTACTGTGTTATAAACACCTTTTAATTGCTTTTTATCTTAAAGATACAAATTTTTAAATCCAAAGCTCATTAACAATGTTTATGACATGAAAAGTCCTAGGGCATAAAACAGTTTTAAAACCATAAAGGATGTCAAGAAAAGCCTGAAACAACATTGTTGCCCCCACTGGATATTTCATTCTCAAGCTTTTCAATTTAGAGTATTTTTAAATCTGAGATCCTTATGAATGAACAAAACTTTACTTAAAAATCTCTCTTTCAAGATTAGTCAGAAAAGTCCAAAACTATAAGGCCTAAAGATTAGAAATAGTTTCAAAAATACTTTTTTGTTAAAATTGTGTTTACAGATTTTGATATAAAAATATTTTTTAATTCTTTAGTCTTTTAATACCATGTGGTGGTTCTGGCTTAACCAGGCAGAAACACCAATTAAGTGTAGTGGTTTTGGTTTGCCAGTCTGAGTTTCCCGACCAACACACCAATATATGTAGTCAGTCTAGTGCTGGCCAAACAGCAGTGCACCCACCAGAATTATTTACTGATTTTCTGCTGCAAGATAAGGATTAGGAGGAGATCAAAGCAGGCTCAAAACTTTAAAGGGTATAAAGAAAAGTTTATTAACAGAACTAAAAGAAAAATAATAAGAAATCAGAATAAATCTTCAGAACACCCAACTCATCTTTCTTTTCTCTTTGATAATGTAAAAAGACTGGTATTTTCAGTCAGTTTACCACCTCTAAAATAACCTTTCTTCAGGTCACTTAGGGAGAGGAGTCTCTCCTGCCATGCCACGGAGACTTTTCCACAAGAAACTATACTCTCATGGTTTTAATTTTCACGAATAGCAGCCACCCAGAAATCTGTGATTATGAAGTCCCTCCCACATTTGGTAGTCTTCCCACAACTACCACCATGGGTCATCTCAGCTTACTGGGGTGCAGTTTTAAGGATGAGCTGTTCTAGTATAGAAACAAAAGTCCTTTTATCTCTGGGAACAGATGTTTTCTTCTTCTATCCCTGCATCCAGGTTTCTCATCTCTTTCTGTTCAAGCTTCTCATTGGATCACAGCTACTTCAACATCTGCTTGCTTCAACACTGGTGCCTCTGCTCACGGCTATGACTAGAACACTACATCCCCCCAATGCATTCCATGAGTTACAGGGCAAAAAAGAGTCAGATGTATCAATTATATCTTCACCATAGCCTTACAAGAGAATTTCAGCCCAAGAATAAGGCATCTCCTCATTCTCCTCCCATCTGAGATTTGAGTCCTTCTTCACTGACTTCAGTGTCTCCATGTTGTTTTCTTTACGTGTCTTCACCCTTTCCTTTTTTTTCTCACTTGAGAGAGGATTGATGTCTGCAAGTTTCATCTGTGCACTGAAAGAGTTAATATCTCCCCCGGGCCTGTGGATGGTGATGTGATCTGTGTCAGGCAGTGGCCGCTCTGGCCTCACGGCCGTTTTCCAGCACCTGCCACGGTCAATTCCAGCTGTGGGGCTGCAGAGCCGCCTCTGTTCTCAGCCACACGATTTTCCATGGTGCCAGTAGGATGGCGCTGCAGCAGAGCAGAGCCTGGCCCGGCCCAGCAGGCTGCGTGGGCCGTGCAGCCCAGCCAGTGTCCAGTTACCTGTTCAAAAGCTGGAAGCAAAAGAGTTTTTTCCTGGGGCTTGTTCGTCTTTAAATGTGATTTCACAGAGACGTGTTCAGTTTTCTTAAGTGGTTTAACAGGGTGTCAATATTCAAAACCAGTCAGCTGATTGCTTCTGTTGTGGTTCTGTCTTCCGGAGGAAGCTGTTAGCAGTCCTCACAGACAATCACTTCCGTAACTGATGGATTTTCTCTTTAATAAAAACCAAGCTATGTTAAACCATGACGTACCATCCATTCTTGAATCACAATACTGGAACATTTAACCTCCAAATTAATAAAAACTTGCATTTTTTTAACTTGAAAAATACATTTTCATTTACTCTTCATATTGAACTTTCTTTTATTGCACTTCTAAAGTTAAACATTATAACTGATATATATTTGATTGGTTTATTTTAAATATCTTTATAAAGTGGATACTGTGGGAGTATATGTTAATATACGATGTAATAAGTAAACTGTTATCAATAACTACTATTTAAAAACAAAAATGCAAAGACAATATTTGCCACAGACATTTCATTCAATGGCACTTGATTAAACTTTGTCTTACTTTGTTTTCTAATTTTGACTACAAATTGAAGATTTAAGCAGCTCCAATATTTCTAGGATACTGCTTTTGCAGCACTGTCCCTGCAATCTTTGGCTCCGGTCTGCACAGCAGCCCACAGAACAGGATTGCTTAGATCTAAAGGATGTGGTAAAAAATCTTCTTTTCCCATTTCTCAAAAAAAAAAAAAAAAAAAAAAGAAACTTTTCTATTACAGGGCTAGGAAAACAAAATAGGCCTTCTGAAGGTTATGAAGAACCAACAAGTAATAAATCTCTGCCTGTGATTCAGAACATTATCTGAGCCTTCCAGACATGTAGCACCACCTATGATGGTGCTATGACTAAGATCTGTATAAGCAGCTATACACCTACATGGAAGTTTCTGGTAATAATTGCTATTAAAAGCATAGTGCAATAGCAGACCAGACATTTGATAGATCTAATTTTTTAAGCTAATTTCAGCAAATTTTAATTTTCAGCAAACTTTAAACTTCCTGATGCTGTGAGGTGCTCAGTGGAAATTATTTCCTATCAGATTTTCTATGAACACCAAAAATAGTGAAGCACCTGAAAGGGTAGAGGTGGTCAGCCCTGAAGAAAAAACGTGGGCACTGGAGGACACAAGAATGGCCATGAATCTAAGTTAGCTTCTTTAGAATGACCACCTGGACTTAATAAAAGGTCATTGCGACAAAAATGTTTCTAAGTATTTCTAAGGTCACTGACACCAACTTGTTTTTCTGAAAAAGTGCTGTGCAGCAAATTTCACACTGAAGTTTAAATCCTACAGAAAAGTCAGGGTTTTAGGAAACAACATGAAGGGGTTATCTTTATGCTCATTCCTCTGTCTGCAGCTGCACAGATTACAAAATAGAGCAGACTTCAGTTAAAAGGGGATCCAGTTCCAGTTATATATACCTAAGCAGTGTATCACAATCAGATAGACATGACATTTTTACCATACTATCTTTTTATAGTACAAAATTTGATGCTGTTGTAACAAAAAGAAGACTAAGCTGTACTTCATAGGCAAGTGGCTTACTCAGTCCATAAGTTCTCTGGAAAATTTCTTGCTTTTTAGTATAGTAGGTAATTTAAATGCCTGACTCAAATTCTAATGCACTGAGGAGGAGCAGTACCTGGAGAGGATACATATTCTCCAAAGAAGCATTTAATAAATCCATTTAACTAAGATTACCAATGAAATATGTCTTACAAGCCAGTAAAATATAATAAAAATATACTTTAATTAAAAAATCAAAGCACTGGCACTGTCAAATTATGAAAGAAATTAGAAAATGTAAAAGATTTAACCAAGTATCCCATATATCTGCTTTTGAAGAGGAAAAAATGAAGCCAGTTAAAATTCATCTCTACTACACAGAAACAAGTAATGTGAGTTCATGATAAAATTACCATGTATCAAGTCAAAGGAAAAAAAATTAGTCATAGTTGTCATCACACTGACTGGCAGGGTTTCTGACTCTCAGTAGTTTGGCTGCCTCTATCATACTCTGTCAGTATTGTTGAGGTGTTGATGTAGAGATGGACAAGACACCTTTTCTTCAAGGAGCAACAGCAATCTTTATTGTTTACAGCTCATATTTATAGGGTTTTTCAAAAGCATCGTGTTTAATTTCAATTGGTTAGTAACTTGTTGCTTCCATACATTCTCGCTAAAGATTGGCTAGCATCTGTTCCTTGTGGCTAAATTATTTCACTTTCAGTGCTTTCTTCCTTAAAGATGTTTACATTCTTCTCCTATGGGTACAGGCCAATTCTCACATGTACAGGCTGATCAAGTCAAGGTCAAAGTTACTTTTGTCTGTGAGGCCTTCAGGCCAGCTGTTAGCTATCACATTGAGGGTTGTTGGGTGTTTTTTTTGATTCTTTACTTGCTTATTTGAAGGCTGATGCCAAAGCTGGCACAAAAGTGGTCTTACTCCTTCCTTAGACAATTACGACTCCACTAAGTTCAGAGAAGATTGTTCTCAATTTACACCAGAGACAGACAAAGAAAGAACAAACTAAAAAGAAAGAAGCTTGATTGACTGCTGTGAAAATGATCAAACAATAAAATCTGACATAGAATAAAATTATTAAAGCTCAATCTCATGTCACTGGATCATCAGAAACATGCCACTGGTTTCACTGAGGCTTATTTGCTGGTACAGCACCAGATACAAGTCTGATGCAGTTATTAGTAAAAGAAAAACATCACTTATTGATATGCTAACTGCAAAAAGAGGTAGATTTCAATATATGTATGTCCAAAGGAAAAGGAATTACATGGACTTTTTTTTCCATAAACCTGACAAAGACACTTTTCATTAACACTGCAGTGGGAAGCAATATTTAAAGCAATGAGTCTAGCATTCCTCAAGAGAATAATTTCCTTTAAAACAGCTACACACCTACACTGCAGGAGTTTCCTCATCAGTGTCAAACTGAGGGTAGATACAGTTCAGAGTGGCAGATTTGTTTCTAAACACAGCTTTAACTTCCTTCAGTAAATATTCCGCTCAGAACTGAACAGAACTTTTATGCACTCCTTATGCCCAGGTTTTGAGACGATCATTTTTTCAAGTAGCCAAATCAACACAAATTCTGTGAAAAATTAGAATTATAGTAGAAGACAGAGATAAAAATGAAAAAAAAAAAAAAGAAAAAACCAACCAACCAACCAACCAACCAAATTATAAAAAATCCAAACCCCAACCAAACCTGACCACAGCTTAAAGTTATTTATAGTAGTACCTGTACTCTCTACTCAACTTTCACAACATGCTTGGTGGTGAGGTAACTCTAGAATATTGAATGACATGCATTTCCAGAATGTAATAGCATGTTTCCATTTACCAGGTTTGATTGCTTCCAATTTTAATGTAATGAGAGAGCTAGATCTGCAGCTGCTGCACAGACTGTAATCTCGCTGAAGACAAAAAGTATCTTGTGAAAAAAGGTGCTAATCTAAGAAAGGGTGATGAGTTACTTGGAGAGAACACTTAAATGAAGGTGAAATAGTAAAAAGGATCAACACAGAACCATGGTAGAGGAAAATATGGGATTTCTGTTCTGCTGTATGAAAAAGCTGTGATCTGTTAGAGAAGGGCAGGGTGGTTTAGGAAACGTTTATAAAGATGGAGGTCAGTTTGGAGAGCGTGGTGATACCTCTGGAGTCCTGATTTTCCCTGTGGTCCACACTGTCAAAAGAGAAAGGACAGGTTAATCTCTGGGGTAGCAGACACTATTGGGACACAGGAGATTGATCTACAAAATCCAAGATGTTTAATCCATCTTCCTTCTTCTAAACACTTCTCAAACAACCAGAGCAAATGCAACTGCCCACAGGCAACATTAGGTTTGACAAGAACCGTATGACACAGGCCAGATTGTGGAAAATGACATGTCAAAAATGTGAGAGATAGTCAAAAGTAGCCAAAGATGGATATTCTTCAGGATGGTTATGGTTAAATGCAAACTATTGATTAAATGCCTGCTCTGTAATGTAATTTTTTTTGAAAGGATTACTCTCTAGGGATGTAACTACGCCTATTTTTCAGATCACTCTTCTGACTGGTGTGCTATTTCCAAAAGCAGAGATACTCAATAATACTCTCTCTCTCTCTCTCTATATATATATATATACACATTTACAATAGAAAATCAAAAGCTCCTACATAAAATGTTACAATGGAAAGATTATTGTATGCACTTAAAAAAACCCAAAGAGAGTATTTACCCAAAATCTCATCTCTTTTAAAAGATATTCTTCAGCACTAAAGAGCTGATTTTATTGCCTACTCCAGTATGTGAATAGTCAGCTAAGATGACAGCTAAAGGGTAAATAGTTTCAGTTGAAATCTTATGCAATAAAATGCGCCTTTTTTTTTATTTCTGCTAATTGGAGTAATATGTACCTTATACAAGAAATGACAGCCTTCCATCAACATCTCATTTCATATCCTCACTTAAGTGCTTTTTTAATTTTCTATCTTTTACCTCTCAATTTCGGTCTCTTTTGGTGTAAGTGCATCATCTGGGGTTTGGTTTATATGCAAAATTCAGTGTAGAAAATTTAATTTAATCTAACTGTACCATTATGAAACAAGCCCCAGGCTCACCTTTAAAACAAACCAAGCATAAGAAGACAAACATTTTGGGTATGGAAGTCTCCTACTTTAGGAAAGTTCTGAAGATTTCAACTATAGCCTGTTGACTGGTTGATAATAGCTTCTATCCTACTGGTCTAAAAGTGTTTCAAAATTTAGGCCAGGTTTGATGCACCTGTACAGCCAAAACCAAAACATAAACAAAGAAACAAAAACAAAACAAACAAAGAAAG
>VXAX01001738.1:107125-142208 GCA_013399835.1 Leptocoma aspasia | reverse complement strand
ACAAACAAACAAACAAACAAACAAACAAACAAACAAACAAACAAACAAACACCAAACAAAAACAACCAACCAAAAATATCTGCAAATTTTGAGGAGCAAAAAAAACCTAGATGCAATCTCACTCTTCAGGAATTGTCGTTTAGTAAAGCTAACTGGTGAAGCACAGGAACTAGAATCCTCTTCAGCCTAACTATGTGGGAATCTGCTGCAGCTGCAAAATTCCTGTGTTGCTGGTCTCGTTAGCCAATTATAAATGACAATATTTTGTGCCTTCTCTTGTTTTTCTTTGAACTCTCATCTCAGCATTGTACAAAGTTGATTCAAAGTGCTGTATAATCCTGTTATAAATTCATTGCTTTTCATTTAAAGCCTTCAGTTTAATTCTTTCCTGGATGGATCTGTCAATTCATTCACTCTGAGTATCCACACAAGGGCTTTATTTCTGGCTTTTTAATGTGCCAGTCACGGAGAGACACAATATCCAACTGCAGTATCTCAAGTGAGCTTCTACAGTACAAATGTTCACACAACTGCAAGAGAAAAACTTCATTTCATCTGGTGAGGCTTTGGTTGACACTAAGATTAAAGGCTTAACAAAAGCAATGGTCTGCTCTGTTACCATTCGAGACTTTCTTGCTTCACCATGCTGTGAAAGACAAATGAAGGACTGTCTGACTGTTAACTTTCCCTCATCTCTAGAGGGTTGCATGTGATTAAAAGGAAGGAGGGATGAGGAGGTTTGGGATCAGTCATAGAAAATATCCAAATCTGTAGCCATAGGAACCCTGTCTTTTGGCCACCAAAGCATCTACCTTTCAGGCTGTGGCTTAAAATCATCTGTTTAATCTGAACCTGATAGAAAACAGACAAAATTCTAGGTAAATGTAGCAGTAAACGAGTGCATTTGAGTATGCTAGGAACTGTTCTCCTTTTTCTGTCAGAATAAATTCGTGCATCATAATTTATTTCTTGGTCTAGAATTTAGCACTCTTATACTTAATTTTATTTGTTTTCCCCCTTTTGGGAGAGCTTTCATTTTTATTTTTTTACAATTGAATAACCCATGTCATATGGAAAAATAAAATCCTTGTCAATTTTTTTCTTCCACTTTAGGGAAAAATAAAAAGAAATGTGTTTGTAAGCTGTAGATAAAGCTAAAAATATCACAGCCAAGTGCAATAATTTAAAGGACTGGTTACAATGCTTTTTTGGTAGAAGTTGAAAACAGTATCTCCATAGGAGTAAAAAAATATTTCTCATTTTATATACCCATGATTATGATGGCTATTATTAAACTGTCACATCACATCAATGAGTAAACAAGCAGCTATGCCTAGATCATATTAACTATTGTGACAGCTGTAAATACTGCAGTAATGACTCTCCTGCGGGCAATAGAATAGATAAGAAAATTATTGAAGCTCCATGGGTTTACTACACATTTACAGGTGATTCTGCAACAAGCTAGAAAATCTCTTAAGTAGGAACAGCCTGTTTGCCTTAGAGGTAATGCAGATTCTAAAGAGCAAACTGAACTGTGTGCTGTTGAGCAATATAACCTTTGATTTTAACTTTTTTTTTATAAAAATGCAAATTAAGTAGTCAGAATTAAAGCGGTTCTTCAAATGTGCTCTGTAAAGGAATGAAAACATCCATCTGTGTCTCTGCTTTGTTTTCAACACATAGTTTGAGGGATTTTTTTACAGGGTGGGAGGTGGTTGCTTTGTTTAAGAAGAGGTTGCACGCCTCAAAAAATATCAGGAATACCAAATGCAGTTTTCCTCCCCTGCATACACCAGTGGAAAAACTTCAAAAATGTGACCCTATGCAATCAGTATTCATTCATGAGCCTTTCCAGTTCTGTGTCTTTCTGCTTGCTTGCTCAGCAAACGCCATGCAAGGAGGAAATACCAGTATGTGCCCTATATTTAAATTACTAGGGGCAAAGATTTCTGAGAAAGCAATTAGAAGTCGTGTCCTGGAGAGCCCTGAGTAGATGAGGAAAGCATAACTTTTTTATGCTTGCCAACCAATGCTGCAAAACATAAAAGGTCAATAATATTCAAGCCTCAGAGTTTTAATTAGCTAATTGCAGTTCCCACTTGCTTCAAGCAAAGATCCATAAAAAAGACAAAACACAAAATAAGAAATAAAATGATGTTATGAAGCAGTGGAATTAATTTGCTTTTTGAGGAGGTTGTTTTAGTAATTTTGACTGCAGTTTTGATGTGTCTTGCAAATCTCCTTCTGAACTCAAAGGGATTTAAATAATGGAATGGAAATATTAAGATTTCAGTATCATTGCTTTTAAAGCTTTCTAGCAAACCAAATAAACACCTGAACACATTATTTTTTATTAAAAAATATCAGGAAGAGATTTACTAAGCACTGTGGTTTGACGTACGGTTTCTCTTGAAAGATATTAGTATCCCCTGCAGTTCACAGAGATATTTTGACTGAGAGAAAATGAGAACATTTTGATTTTTCTCCATTCAATGTCAATATATGATACATCATGAAAGAGTGTTTTTTAATGAATTCTGATTCTTGAGATCATTCTTTTAAGACTTTTAGACAATTTCATGTTGAAGATTATAAAAAAGAATTATAAGTAACTACTCTTGAACAATAAGAATCAGAAGTTGAAAGAACAGACACATAAATGTCTGCAAGGTACTATTTTGTGGAAATACTGTGATTTCCACAATAACAAAAGTTTTGTGTAAGATAGTGACAAAAATAACTTTTTTGTTTAAGTACCTGATTTTTATTTTTTGCCTTGCCTATATTTACATTTATATTAAATGTAATAATTTCATTAACATGAAGTATGCAAGTATTAAAGTACTGACTTGATCTTCGAGCTACATATTCATATTTTCAGCAATGCAGTACAAAAGGCAACCGGAAGTATTTAAACTATCTTGAACTGGAACATCTTTGAATTCCAATAGAAAAAAATGTTCAGTACAAAACTTAGAATTGCTGTTTACAAGTGAAAGCGGCACTTGGAATAATGAGAATAATGTCTAACTAAACACTATTTAGTTACCAGATAAAGCACAGCTGCATGTGACTAGTAATACTTTTTCTCTCCATACACATATATTTTGCAATAATTTCACAAAGTACTTGAGCTGGAGAAGCTATATATGCTTCAGTAACAAAAGACCTGTTTTCACAAGCTTTGCAGTAAGTAGCTCCTGTGTTAACTGAGCACAAGGACATGCATAAATATGGGCCTGAATATGCAATTTATTCTCTGGCTTAAATACTGTACTTTCATTGACATCCCTCAGATAATATTCTACCAGGTCATACAGTCAGCCTTTGGTATACAGATATATTTGGTATACAGATATATCTGTATCTCCTGTTCACAAACCCTGCCTATACAAATACAGTGTACCTATAGAAATAGGTGTACCGAGCTTGCATCTGCAGTGCTCAACTCATCATGCTCATCCTCTTTCCTCCAGATTTTCTCTCATGCAGCACCTGTTGTTATCACTTGATAAGTTTGCCTCTGCTGTTATAGCTAGTTTTGCTTCAACAATTGAACTTGTTGATATATTTTTTTTTTCTGTTTTCTTTTTCCTCAGTTAAGAAATAAGTAAAAAAAATAAGTCACCTGAACTATTTCATCATTCTTATGGGAATCATGATGTACACAGAATAGGAGTAAAAACACTGAGGCCATGAAAGCCTCTAAACAGCTGTCCATAACTTATGCAAAATCCAGAAACTATCATTACAATTTTTTGTCACTGCTGTCATTTAGTAATTAATCTTAGACGTCTCATTTTGTTATTTGATAGATTTGAACAGACCAGTACAATGACAACTGAAAATTGGAAACTTCAGGTTTTAGCCCTGCATCTTTTCACTTCCATCACAATGCCCCAGCAGAATATACATAACTCAGTAGAGGAGTGAAACTTGACTATTGAAGGATCTGAACAATCATGATGCTGACTCCTAGGGCTCCAAAGACAAGACCAACTGCAGACTTTCAGTGGTCATGGCAATGTCAAGGCTGCTCAGAAATCCACTGATGGGGAGGACCATCAAGCATTTGGATTTCATTTAGATTAGTTGATATTAACTAAACACTCTGTTTTCTCAGATACCTGTTCAACCATAACCTATACTGGCCTTGTAAGGTACATGGTGTTTTGAAGCAAGATCAAATTAATCATCTATATTTGACAAAAAAGGATATATCTTTCCATTAACTAGGCAGAAGTTAGGCTAGATGACCTCAGCAGAGAATGCCTCTGTTTATGTAAAAACTTCCTAGCCAGTCTACCATTTTTATTGATGGTTTTTCTCACTGAAGGCACTTCAATCCTGACTGAGTCCACCCATTCCTTTGGGCAGGTCTTACTTGCAGGACAGAAGGACTACTAGCATGTCACTGCTGTTGCTGGTGCTGCACAGCGGGGAGACACACCTCTCCCAGCACCCAACCCTACCAGAAATTTGCCTGGTTCTCTGCTCTGGGTGCTGGGAAGGGGGACTGAAGGTGGTACATGAGACTTGGGTATTTCTATGCCTCCTCATGGAGAGTGATTTGAAAGTCAGTATACGGGGGCAATTGGGATCCAGTGCTGGTATGAGGGCTGGGGGCCGCAGGATGAGGAGATCACCAGGGAGCCAGGGGTCTGTGGGGGGCTGGATGCTCCCTAGACACTACTGCTGTGCTGGGCATCCGTGGCCAGCAAACCCTCACAGAGGCCCTGCATGACACCAGCCCTGGAGCTGCCCCGACACCCTCCCTTTGGGCACCACAGAAAGGGGCTGATCTCCAGCAGCAGCGACCAGGGTATCCCAGCTGTGAGGGGCCTGCAGGAATGTGGGCCTTGATGTGGGCACCCAGAAAGGGTGGGGGGCTCATACATTCTCCTGGGGCATTTGTGCAACTTCTTATTGGGTGTAACCTTCGTCCCTCCCTGTTCCAGCAGGGTTGTTGCTTCACTTTAGGCACCATGGCATCTTCTCTGCACACACTGCAGCACCTCTGGGTGTTGAGTGCTTGCAATGCAAATGAGGGCCCAATTATCCATCTCCTGAAATCTTCTCATCTGTGTCCTTCTGTCGTTGCTGTTTTCAAACTCATAAAATCTCTCACCTTGGGGATGAAAATGTACAGCAATATTAACCTGGATCCTACCCAACTGTGCCGGACCATTTGTAATTGGGATTTTTTCCTTGGCACATGTCTTTAAAGAAGATAAATTCAAAATTTTACATGACCAGTGGAAAGATTTTGTCCCAGCATGGCCATCTCTACATCTCTGTGCCCAAGATGCCTACACAAAGCAAATGGATTTCCCACTGTGAAGAAAGTGATCAGCCCCAGGACTGGTCCTTGCTAAACTGTGCTTGGGATTACTTCATGCTGACAGCAGAGAAGTAACTGGCAGCTGAATGTGAGACAGTGCAGAACACTTAGGAAAGGAGCTGTCAGAGGTGCTGTAAGATTGTAGGCTGCAAGGAATGCCAAAAACTAGCTGCCTTGTGAGACACTGAGCAAGAAAAAAAAGCTCCAAGGCTCAGATTAAAGTAGTGATATTCCTCAGAATACACCATGTAAGTCCTTCACCAGGACTTTTGCATTATGTTTAATACCATCAGAAAGTGTGCAGAAAACCTGAATTGTATTTTTTGACTGTATCAGTAAAGTGAGAAAGTAATGTGAAACAATCCTGCAGCTGTGTAGATGGCAGTTATCTTATGCAAAAGCAGTGACACCTCTCAGAATTAAGAACATTTTCTTTCATGCCCAAGGATTTAGATAGAAAAGCAGCACTCTATACATCTTTGCCTTCTGAAGAGGTGATAGGAAGCTCATTAAGCTGATGCAACATAGATGTGTTATTCATAGTTTCCTTTCTAGTCTTCAGAAAGAAAGATAACTTTCATGCTACCAGAAAGTTATAGAGCAAAATAATTCTGCGTCCTTGTGGTGGGGATACTCATACATATATATAGATGATCATTTTCCCTTAAAGCATTCCAAGGTTAAAGCAACAATAGTCCTGAGAAAGCAGGACTCACCTACTCAGTGTCCTAGTTACTAAACCACAAGGTAGACCATTCACCTTCTGAGCCACAGGATTTCTCAACTACAGAAGCTATATACAGTCTTCACTTGAAAAGGTACAGTCACTTTAATGGCATTTTCAAGGAGTTCTATCTAAATAGCTTCTTATAGGTATGCTTTGAATGCTCTCAATAGATGCTCTTAGTAGACTTAGGCTTCATTCCGCCTGGTTCAGGGATTTCGTCATCAGAGAAGACAGCTCATTGCTCACATCAAAGCAGTTCAGGGCAAGCAAAGAAAGTTGCTATCTTCCAGAGAACACACAGAAGGTGAAAATAAGATGCCCACAAGTTTTGGGTGCTTGGAGGGATATTGTGAAAGAGATGTTTTTCAGATGGGTTTTTGGATGTACATGCTTAAAGCCAACCTATGTTCTGTTTAAGAAATCCACATAATTATTTTGACTGAGTATTCTCCTTTCTGAAGCCGTCTATAATTCTGTGCATCAAATATCTTATTCACTGATTTCTCATTGCATATACTTGGAAAAATGCATTTAGGAAGTGTGACGTTTTAATCTGTTTTTCATATGATAAAGAAAGCCTACAAATATTTTGGCATAATGCCTGCTAGAAATGATTACAATACCTTATAGGAAATAAGTGTAATTTAACAAGGAAATAAAATTAAGGACTTAACTAAGAGTCACTTTTTAAACAAACATGGAAATTAAAAGTCTAGATTGTCCATTTGGCTTTACTATGTTACTGACTTCATGACTGGAAGAGAGTAGCACCTTGCATAATGCAGAATAAATAAAACTATTTATACTCCCATCAGTACTGAAAAAAATTGGTGTGTATAATTTTATATTATATAAACATTATTAGAATAGATATTAATTAATCATGACTGAGAAACTTTTAACATTTTTATTTAATAAATTGATGTAATCATTTATGTAATTTATCTTTTGTCATACCATGACTGAACATTGGATTTCAATCCTGATCGATTTTTATTTCCTATGTGGAGGTCTTAACCAAAAAGATACTAGTTCCTAGCACTGACATCTAGCTGTACTTCTGTCAGTTTGCTTATTTACTCCCCTATCTGTTCAAGGAGATCAAACCCCTGTATTATCTGACCACAAATAGATATTACTCTATGTTCACCCTGCTAAATTGACTCTACTTCTTCCTCCAAGTAATGGATTATTCTGACTTCTAATTGAGAGGATCCTCAAGTGCAAGCTTGAAGGTTTATCAGTATATGCAGGAGGTACATTAAAAATCATGCTGAAGTTTCTGACTGTGCTTAAAGTACATGAAAGCCAGCTACAGGAAATGGTAGCTCTTTATGCAGGCTTGATTTACACACATTGTTTTGCTGCCCTGTAATGAAGCTGATTTGATTGGATCTTTTGCAATATTTAATAGTTTATTGCTGAAATGATAATCTAATCTGGATTTCTAAGATTGATTTTAAATGTTTATTTAATTTCTAAAAATTGTTTATAAATTTTGTAAAGTTTGTGATTGTTTTAGTTCTGCACCAAGAACTGTCATTGAAGTACATGGCATATCTTGAGCAATGGCAATTCATCTCTCTTGGCTAAGAGATTTTATCTGATTTTCTAGATGACACTCTAGTGTGGTTACTCTTAAACTGTGTAGCTGAGCTGGGGAAGCTTAATCTAATTTTTAAATGGCAAAAACATGAAGATAAAAAGCAATTTAACAAAAAAGGTAGTTTTAACCTTCTGCCAGAAATGTTACTGAAACTGAATTAAAAGCCTTTTAGTTTGACATTTTTTCTTTTTTCATGTAAGATTCTGCCTTTTGTGGTTCTTCACATGATTCAAATTAAGAACACTTGCTCATTAATTTGTAACGTGTTGCTGTCTTCACTCACACTCTATTGCTACCGGCTTCGAAATGCAGAGTCAGACATGGAAATTCAAACTGCTTGTCAGTCATAACTAGTATAAACTATATCAAATCAAGATGCTAGCTTAGAGAAGGTAAAAGAAGCACATTGCCACATTACCTTCAACTTGGTACAGACTAGGACTTAAAAATGAAACAGAAGTTGACTCAAGTATCCTTATTGATAGCTAGCTACTTCAATGTCCTGTTCATTTATGAGACATACTTGGAGGCATAATAACACTTCATTTATAGAAGGTGATCAGCAGATGACTCTGAAGGTGACTCTTTTATGCACTGTGTTTGGCTGGCATTGCAAGGTGTGGGTGGTGGAGGGGCTACAGGGTGACTTCTGTTAGGGGGACCAAGACAGACCCGCTGCTGGCTAGGGCCAAGATCTTCAGCAGCAGTGGGATAATGCTTTTAGAAAGGGGAAAAATTACTGCACAGAAATAATAGTAGCCAGAGAGAGGAGTGAGAATATGTGACAGCAAAAGCCCTGTAGACACCAAGGTTAGTGAATAAGAAGGGTAAGGAAGTGCTCCAGATGCCAGGAACTGAGATTCCACTGAAGTTCATAGTGCAGACCATGGTGAAGCAATGTGCCATTCCAGCCCTTGCAGGTCCATGGTGGAGCAGAGATCTACCTGCAGCCCCTGAAGGACTCCACATCAGAGCAGGTGGATGCCTGTGGGAAGAGTGGTCTCAAGCAGGCTCCTAGCAGGACCTGCTCCTGGCAGGATCTCCCCCTGTGAAGAGAGGAGCCCACAACGGAACATGTTTGCTGGCAGGAATTGTGACCCTGCAGAAGGGAGACACACCAGAGCAATTAATGAAGAACTGCAGTCTCTGGGGAGGACTCACAGTGGAGAAGTTAATGCAGAACTGAGTCCACTGGGAGGGACCCCGTGCTGGATCAGGAGAAGAGTGTGAGTCCTCCCTCTGAGGAGGAAGGTGTAGCAGAGACAATGTGCAACTGACCGCATTCACCCTTCCCTCATCCCCTGTAGCACTCAAGAGGAGAAGGTAAAGAAAATCAGGAGTAAGGTTGAGCCCAGGAAGAAGGGAGGTGTTAGGGATGAATGTGTTTCAAGGATTTGGATATATCTCCTATTATCCAGTAATAAATTCAACAGATTTCCCTAAGCCAAAACTGTTTTGCCTGTGGTAGTAATCAGTGAGTGATCTCTTGGTGTCCTTATCTCAATTCAGAAACTTTTCGTTATATTTTCTCTCCCCTGTCCAGAGAACATGTGAATGACAGATTGGCTTTGGTGGGATCCAGCCAGGGTCAACCCACCCCTAACACCTACATGACTTTATGTTTTCTTCAGCTCATGCATAATACATACTCCCTTTTATTCAGTGTTTTATAAAGGACTTACTATCAAATTCACATAAAACAAGAAGTAGCTATCATTGCCTAGAATGACAACGAATAGCAAGTAATTTGTTCTGCTATAGCATTTGGATGTGAGACATAATGAATCCCAAAGCTGTCTTAAGACTGTTGTTAGGGTGGTATAACTAAGTATGCAGTAAGTCAAATGTGTAGCTGCTATAAAGCTTCAAGTTTAGACAACTTTCTAAAATGTTGTCTCTGAACCCCTCTATCACCTCTGTATCAGATTAGAGATCCTGGAATGTTCCTCTCATCTTGGAGTTACAACAAATATATTATGGTGCAGAGAGTTCTACCAAGATGATAGATTGCAGCATTTATCCTGCATGTAAAATTTACTGATTATCTATGATCCAATAAAATTCGGCTTCTGACCATCTGTTACAAAGAGCTTGGAAGCTTCATTATTAGACAATTGTTTCATAATTATTCTGAGAACACATCTAATGTAAATTTTCTCATTTAAATGATATTATAATTTATCTAAGAAGATTTTAATCTACTTGCTTTTTGCCTAATTGTTTTCAGCCAACATCTGCCATGTATGAAAAGCTAAAAATATATATGTAAAGTGTCATATGCATCAAGGTTCTTCACAGTATTCAGTAAACCCTGCAAATGTCCAGTAACAGTTGGTATCCACACAGAAAAAGGCACTAACCATATTGAATACCCTCTTCCAGCTGTTGAGGCAGGGATTTAAGCCTAGGGAGCTGTTTTCAAATGTATTTGGCTATTTTACCGTCTGGTATTTACTGACTCTGGGTGCAGTCTTGCTTCTAGTCATGTGATTTGTACAAATCAAGTCTATAGGAACTAATTCCAGAGGCATAGCTGAGATCAGTTATGTTAGACAAATGGTGAGAATTTGAGGATCTTTAAAGGAACCTGTAGATATGAAATGCTCAAATTTAGCAGAAATATTCAGCCTCCTTTGAGAACTATCTTTTCTGAAATTAAAATAATTTTTTTTATTTCCCTGTGAGACATTTGGTCTTCCTGCTTCAAAGGAAAACTTCTTATTGCATAAAGCTTTCAACTTTATGCTAAAAATTTACTCTGTAAATGGAACTGTATACGATTTATTTAAAAGGAGTTTGCAAATTTCTTCAAATAAAATCTTCCTGTCAAGGGTGAAGAGGTAGGAAGCAAACTGCTGAAAAATGTGAGGAAAGAATGCGTATTAAATCTATCCTGACTACATATATAATGTTTGAGAAACCTTCAGTATTCCTCTAAAACAGGCAGTGGCTTAAATGACATAGAAAAAAAGTAAAATATAAAAAACTCCAAAACACAACCAACTAAAATCAACAAAACAACCAACTAAAAAACAAAACAACCAAAAAAATCCAAAACAAACAAAAAAAATCCCTACCCCAACCAACTAAAGATATTAAAAGGATAAGAACTATGTAAAGGTATGTGAAATCCATATCTAAGTATAATGAGTACCTGAATACTTCAACATTTTCATCTGCTGAAGTTATTTCAGTTATACAAGATGTAGCAAGAAGCACTGGAGGAAACAGATGAATGCTGGGTTAAAATAAGAAAGGCTAATATATTCCTGTAAGCAGTGTGAGATGGATATAAGCAGTTGGCTTTGGAGTGCAAGGAGTACTTATAAATAAAATATTATATAACACTCAACTTAAAAAAGAAGTAAATTCAAAGCAATACTTAAGGTTGTATTTTCTGAAACCATCCAAGACACAGAGCTGGCACATCCATATGTATGTTAGTGAAGTTCATTATAAAAGTGATAGAAAGTTGATAAATACTGAAAGGAAGACTGGAAACTAGAAAATTTATAATTTGGCAGTAGGAAAAAGAATACCATTTTTTATTGTAGAATGAGGAAATAGAAATACTTCTAAGGAATTAGTGTCAGGATTGTTTCTAAATGTAAGTTGGCTTGTGCTAAAATTTTTGCTAGTAAGAATATTCTCCTATGATTAGAGACTATGAAGAACAGAAAAGTTAATCACTATATTTTCCTGGCACCAACTTATTATACTAATACCAAACCCAAAAATTACTGTTTGAAAAATTCTGAGAAGCTCACAGGACAATTTAGAGCTGGGAACTGTGATATCTTCTGTGCACCTTCATAGTTTAAGTCATTGCATCCCTTAAATAAAATCCCTTGGCATAAAATTATGCCAAGTTTAATTCTTCAGTTATACTTCTTGCTAAATTTAGAGACATAAACTGGGTTTGTGAGAGCAGGCTTTGGTACCAGGGGGCAACAAGAGTGACTTTTGTGAGAAGATGCCAGAAGCTTCCCCCTTGTCCAACAGACAATAGGATCTGGCTCCAAGAAGGATCTGCTGCTGGCCAAGGCTAAGCCAATCAGAGAAGGTAGTAATGCCTCTGTGATAACATGTTTAAAAAGGAGGAAAAAAAATTATTGTACAGATCTAATTGCATCCAGAAAAGAGAGGAGTGAGAACATGTGAGAGGAACAACTCTGCAGATGCCAAGGTCAGTAGAGAAGGAAGGGCAGGAGGTGCTCCAGGCACTGGATCTGAGATTCCCCTGCAGCCCATGGAAGAGACCCACACAAGAGCAGGTGGATGCCCAAAAGAGGGCTCTGAACCTGTGGGAAACCCATGCTGGAGAAGGCTCCTGCTGGCACCTGCGGACCTGTGGAAAGAGGAACCCATACTGGAGCAGGTTTCCCGATAGGACTTGTGACTCCATGGGGGACCCATGCTGGAGCAGGCTGTGCCTGAAGGATTGCACCCTGTGGAATAGCGACCCATGCTGGAGCAGTTTGTGAAGTCCATCCATGGGATGGACTCACGTTGGAGAAGTTCATGGAGAGCTGTCTCCCATGGGAGGGACCCCACACCAGAGCAGGACACAGGCTCCTCTCCATGAACAGTGGCAGGAAGAAGTGCAATGAACTGACTGTAACCCCCATTCCCTGTCTCCCTGCCACTGGTGGGGAAGACATAGAGCTGGAAAGCAGGGAGGGATGGGGAGAAGGTTTTTTTTTAACATTTATTTTACTTATCATTATCCTGTTCTGATTTAGTTAATACTCCCAAGCTGAGTCTGTTTTGCCCATGACAGTATTTGATGAGTGATCTCTCCCACTCCTTATCTCAACTCATGAGCCTTTCATTATGTTTTCTCTCCCCTGTCCACTTGTGATGGAGCAGCTTTGGTGGGTACCTGGCATCCAGTCAAGGTCAACCCATTACAGCTGTAATCAAGACATTGATCTTGGTCATTTCTCTGTGTTAAACTAAAGAGGTTAAATCTCTTAGTTAGCATGAAGATATTTTCCTCATAACCATGGCTCCCCTAAAGCTGCTTTTTTTATTCTGCAGCCTGGATGTAAGAGTCCGCTGCATAATTCAGTGTCCCAATAATGGCATCGATATTTTCTTGGGGAAAAATCCCTGCCAACACCCTGCATCTATTATTTCTCTACTTCCACCATTCAATTAGCTATCTGAACAAGAGCAAACAGCTTAGAAGATAACAGACGCAATAAATTGTGCCAAGTGGACTCTCCCAAGCTGTACCAGATGAACGTGTGTTGGCTTGTTTTTCAGGCTTTTTGGTAAAGCTTTCCCCAACAGACAAATTAAATTTTTAATCTTTCTACAACAGTGTTTCTGATTCCTCTGGAAAACTAAGTATGAAGCCTTTATTACGTCTGAAATATATATTGAATCAATTTCTAAAGTAATGTTTAATCTGCTTGAAGATAAAAGAGTAATACAAATAATCTTTATTCTTAAAAATATGAATGAAAATAACTATATGGAGTAGAATATTCCATTACCACTTTTAAGTTACCATTTGATTCTGTCACCTTAAGAGATAAATTATGGCCATTCCCTCAGCTGTTGCCAAGGTAGAACTGAATTTATAAATATGTATGGACATGTGTCATTTATGGTCATGAACATCATAACCCCTGAGTAAAAACAGTATTTTGTTATTTGCTACACAAACACATTAGTTTGTACAGAAACACAAGTAAATCCCCACTATACATATATAAGCACCTTCAAAACAAACTTCAAGTGGAAACCTTATCTTCACATAGAAAATCCATTTGTTGAAATTAAAGACAGGAAAGAGTAATAAACTAATAAGTTTCCTACAAATAAAATGACATTTTCCATTCAGAAGTCTAGCAATTCTGTAGGTTCCTACTGAGGGACTTCTATGACAATACAAAGATTTGAATTAAGATTTTAGAATTAAATTAGAATTAAATTAGAATTGGGACTATGTAAATAGTTTGGACAAAACCAAGGGTATTAGGTTTTACAAATAAACTTTCTACATGGGTCGTTAATAACCTCAAGGCAAAGCTCTTACCAGAATCGACAATGGTCTTTCTCATTGCAGAATTTCTATACATGCCTGATTGAAATATCTTTTCTATCACTCTATCTGACATATCTACTATTAATAACACATGAAGGGAATACTGCCAGTTTATCAGAGTGATAACAGTCATAAAAATCCTGTCCTGGCAGAAAATGAGAAGGAAATATGTACTGGTAAAGTACCGGATTTAGGATCCTATATACAGTTAGCTCAAATTCAGCTGCAAAATTTGGCACAAGAAGTTATGAGTCTCTAGTTCTCTTTAATAATAAAGTTAACGGTATTTATCCTTGTTGCTTGGAAGTCTCATGAGGTCCTGTAATGTTTTAAGGATGAAGCAAAAACATGTGCTAAGACTTTGTTTCTATTTCAGAGCAGTTGGAGGACTATATCTTTTTGCTACTAAAATATACTTCTTTTTCGTATGAGGAAATAGAAGGGAGGGGCAAGGTATTACGTTGTTTAAACATGAATGACTGAACATCAGGTAGATTAAAAGTCAAATTCTGTGAAGCTCATAAACATGCATAAGAAAAGATTTTGAATGAAGCCTAGGTGAGCCAGGGTGAGCTTGAATACAGAAACCAGGGATGTTTCAGTTCAGTATTTCTTCTACAGAAATACTTTTCTTATACACATGGAGCAAGGACTACAGTCATCTAAAATTTGCATAAATAACTGAATCTCTATTAATAGCTTTTGAAGTGTCTTGTATTTAGTAGCTTAAGCAAAGATATAGCACATACTAAATTTAGACACTAAACAGCCCCTATTTTTTTTATCGTGCACTACTCATTCCCTGCTTTCTCACTTGTGACTAGAATAGTCATCCCAGGCATAGTTTGGCAAAAAATTCTCCATGCAAACATACATATTCTGTCTCTCGTTTTAAGATAACCCCACCTTTTCATCCGTGGATATAAAAATAACCAGGAATTCTATTTGTGAGTCGCACTGAAAACCGATGCAGCAGCTTCCCCTGCTGGCTGCTGAGGAGACGAACATGTGGCCATCCCTCGCCATGCCTGCCCTCGCCCTGCCACTGCAGCACAGGTGAGGAGAGTTATGTCAAGGGCAGCTACAGCAGGCGAGTCACATATCAGGATTCTTCCCTCGGAAACAGTTTGTCAGTGAATACTGAGATACTTAGTACCTGTCAAAAGAAAAGAAAATAAGTATGCCAGATGAAATGCTGTTTAGATCTGCTCTGAAGAGCTCTGTACAGTTGCAATCATTTTAACATACAGGCTGCTTGCACGAACATTTTAGTCTGCCAGCACATGCCAGTGTATTTTAGGTAAGTGACTAGTTATACATGGCCGCTTTCTTCTTTTAGGGTCAAAGATATTCTGTGAAGGCAGCTGAAAATGGCTGAATGCATTTCTGTGCTTTGCTTCATCAATAAAATCTTTCTAGCTCTTTTTCACTGTAATTTTTTGATATCAAAGGCTGTACATTCTACCGAAATGAATGGTAGTCATGCAACACTGTCTGCTGTATAGCTTAGAAAGTATAATTGTACCCGCATATGGATAAGTGTTGACACTGCTGTCCGCAGGGCAATGCCCTCTCAACTACTCTGTCTTCTGTAATAAAGCATGCAGCAAATCACCTGCAGGGCAAAAGATAATGGACACAATGGTGCAAATTGTTATGGTCAAGACTTTCTCATTTAGCTTAACAGAAAACCACAGGACCTTATCAGCCCAAAGGAATGGCATTGTATAGTATCTCACTCAAGGTCAGGCCAAACATTTCAGATAGACTGAGGGAATTCAGCTGCTATGAAATTTTTGAGGATTTGTGTAACCATATAATCAACTGTTTATTCCTAGTCACCAGGCTAGGAACTGATCATGATTATTCAAGAGGGTCATGCAATGGCCACTTTAATCAAATGATTACCAGAAAGCTTTTACTTTCAAATTTTATGTGTATTAATATATTTTTATGACCCCATTCACTTAAAGCTGCAGATGATGAGGAGGGAAATGACAGTTACCTGAGTTTCCTGCTGTTGAAGTAAAATAAGAGAAAATCACATTTTTCTATTTTTTTATATCATTTTTACTTTACAGTGCTGAAGTCCTCTGATGTCTTGTTGCTGGCAATACTATTTCAAAGCCACTTTGAAAGTAGGAAGGTCCTTGTATTCCCCTCCATCAGCCAAAAGCAATGAAGCATTAAAATTCTCTGCCCATTCTATTAATAGACTTGCAACTGAAGCAGAAGAAATTCAAGGACTTTTCTTTCCTGACACATTTTACAGTATCTCTAAGCAACATAGCAGAAATCAAGGTACAAAGCTTACATGTCATTTCTGATGAACTGGGGCATTTATTTAAGAAGCTGAAAATTGATTACACTTATTTCCTAATTCCTTTGGTAATGTCTAAGAGTAGCACGGTCTCAAGCATTGCAGCACCTCCAGAGTTCCACTGAGTATCCCATTCAATATTCAGTGCCAGAAAAATATTGCAAGAGCTATTTTCTGCAAAGCTAACGTGGTAATGTTCACAGCTAAGTGAAGGGATATTCTTCTGCAAGAACAAGCTGAGTCAAATGTTAAGGTATTGATATGATCTCAGAATATAGCCTGTGAAAGCAGAGATAATGGTGGCTTGCCAACAGAAAGTCTAGTGGAACAAACTTCCTGGGTTTTCTAGACATCTTTATTTAGAGATTGTAAGGTCTATATTTCCCATCCACATAAATTAGATACAATTATCCTTTCTGGTGACACTGATTAACTATTTATATGAAAAAAATTCCTGTAGTATGAGGAATCTCCACCGAGGACTTCACTGTAATCTTCTATGCAACCCAAAACACCACTGACACATTTACTTTTCCCAAAACTTAAATCAGTATCTGCATTTCCTCTCAGATCTTAAGCATATAAGTGTGGTTTTATGTGGTAGACAGACAGGAGTTTGTTCAATTTCTCTTTCTAGTTAGACATGTCTAACTTAGATACAAATAGATTTTTGGGGCAACCCTTTGGGTAACTCCAGAGATTCTCATCAGTTTCCAGTATCCCAAAGGTTTGAAAAACTGTTGTTTTGTTAGTGATGTTAAAGATAAATGCCAGATGAATACCCAATTTTGAAACTGGAGTAAGTAAGCACATTAATACTTAGGCCAGGATGATCCATCTTTCTGCGAAAATACTGATTCTAGCAATCTGAATTAAATTTGTTGGAATTAATACAGTTGCTGGAGGAAATAACTTGGAGAAGGTATCAAGAGACTGCTTTATAAACATGTTTAAATCCCAGCTAATATTTCAATATCTCTGTAAATACTGCTTCTTAACAACGATCCATTCTAATTACACAACAAAGCAGTCCTCCCACAGTGCTACATAATATATGATAAGCTGACATTTAATTGAATTCAAATCAGGACTTTTTTTCTTGACAATATCTTTTTATACATTGTTTTCCTTAAGAATCTAGGAAAAAGTAAATATTTAAGACACATGAAGTTCTGCAAGGTTTCTAGGAAGTATTCAAATTAAATCCTAGTCACAGCAACATCATTGCAGTGATGACATAGACGGGTTTGTACTTTTTTTTCATGTTGAAAAATGAACCCTCCACTTGGTATCAGAAAAGAAAGTACAGAGTATGTTAATACAATTTTTTAGTCCTAAACAGCAACTACACATAAATACCTTAACTAGGATCTCTGTTTTCAATTAAGAAAATTTACCTATGTCAGTAAAGATATTGCATGGTTCACCTGCAGCTAAGGACCCTTGAGAGTTTGGGTCAGTCTTTAAACAAAAATTTGGCCTCTTGTTCAAGACAATAATGGCCTTGTTGTCTGCTCTTGACAACACTTTAGGAACTTGACAATGACACTCTATGGATTTAGCCAAAGACAAAATTGAACTCCAGAGGGATAGGATGAGTTTGTGGGATTTAATTCCTATTGAAATAAATGAATGTTGTGTAACTAAATCCTTAGGTCAAGTTTGAAATGTTCAGTCACAATGCATGTACCTAATAGGAAAGTAGCAATTTTACTCTTCATTAAATCATGGAAAGGTCATGGCCTCTGTATGGTATTAGTATGTCAACAAATAGACCTACTGAAACCTGCTGCATCACACACCAACCATTCCCTCTTTCACCACCACATCCCCATTTTAGTTTACTTTCACGGCTGCCAGACTCCTACTCCTGTCTCGACAGGTACAGATACAAGAGCAAGGTAGTAGTGAATGTCAAATAGCTTGAATAGTTGGGCTATAACAAATGAGATGTACAAAGGAAGGCTTAGCAAGTTTGACAAGATCTTCTGGTATCTGTGTCACAGATGAGATTATAAAATGAACAAAGAAAGGAAATTAAGAATTTTAAAAAATCTGAGAAAAAGTAAAAAGNAAGGCAGGAAACTCCAGAACCTCACTCAGAGCAGAAAACAGCCATTTCTGGAAGGGGAAAATAAGCATGATTTTAAGCTGAAATTTCAATATATTAATTTATCAGGCTACATTTATTTCTTAGCAGGCTAGTCTCTGAAGGTCCTCTCTCATTTTGATAATTTTGGAACTCATCAGATATAAAAAAATATCTTTGTATGTGCTTGAGTTACATAAATATTTCTAGGTCCACCCAATTTTAGGGATCTCAGCATTTAAAACTCTCCACCTCTTAGAGCTAAGGCAAGTTATCCACATCTCAAACAGGTTCTCTCTCCTGTCTTGTCCTGCTCTCACCTCCCCTTTTCTTTTTGCAGTTCCATTGTGTCTCTAACACAAAAAATTAGTAAAAGTTACTATAAAATTACAAGTACTGTGTAACTATAAAGTAATTCCTGTATCACTTGTAGGAGGACAAACATTTTCTCACTAGTGTTTTCATGCCTATAAAAGAACTCAAAGAGCTCAACGGTAATAATGATTTCTTTTGGGGCTTAATCTTTTTCTAATGAAAAATGTTTAATTTTTAGCCTTATGGTGATCCTTAAATGAAGAAAAACACAAGTAAGTGTAAGAGATAATTATTTTGTCCAGGATCTTCTATAAGAATTTAGAACTCAAATTACAAACCAGACAAACCTAAAAACCTGAGTCTGATTCAGTATTTGCACATAGAATTTTCAGAAAAAGGCTTACACTAAACTGTATGAAAAATAAAAGTACTCTGACCATTCCCATTGTCTGTGTATTTTGCTCTTGCTAACTGCCTTTTTAGCTTGAGCATTGAACATTTGGAAACAATTCTGCATCAACTTGTATCTATCCAGTCCTATTGGTCAAAATTGTATCACTGCATCTTCAGGTGTTAGTAAAGCTAATGAAATGTAAAAAGAATTTAGACTTCATAATTTTTCAAAGAAATAGTGCTGTGAAATGTAATGTGCCTGTAACATTTGGAATTATTTTGCTTATCTAACCTATAAGAAGGGAATTCTGCAAAAGCTGCAGCAGATATACTTGTACAGCATGTCATGGGAAAGAGTACAAATGCTTTATTCATGAGATCCTATTAGAACCCTTGCTTATTAAGGCATTGATGTCTCAAAAGGGTTTACAGTAGCTGTTACTGAAAATAACCATTCCCTCTCGTCAAAAGAACTAAGAATTGAGAAATGTAAACAAAAGCTTCTACTCTCTCTGAGGGGAGTACTTGAGCATATATTTAAACACCCTCCAAAGTTTCCTGTAATTGTGTAAAAAAGATAAAATACTCTGTGGTAATACACCAAACTACTTTAAGGAATATGACACTGTGAGACGTATTTCAGTTGTATTAGCTATGGTAGTTAAAGCTGTATACCAAATTCAACAGAGCTGTAGTTGATGAAGAACCAGAGAGAAAGAGCAGAGGAAAGCATCTAAATGATTCTATGATTCCATCTCTAACTCACAGGCTCCCCTTGTCCAGTCTCATATATGCTGCAGGTGGGCCTGATGATCACAAAACTGGCAGTTCCACTGGGGACCACTGCAGGTTTCATAGCCTGGGCATAACCCTTGAGAGGCAGTGGGTATAATGGGCATAAAACTATCACTGCATTTCTTCTGCATGAACCAGGGAAGACTGGAAGAGCTACCAATTAGAGTTCTGTTTGGCAATGGTAGAAAATTGGAAAAAGTGTTTTACATGGAACTTTTTAGAACCTGTCTCCAGGTCTAAGAAAATCCAAAGGCGGTTCATAAATGAAATGTGTTCTCTTACTTTCCCTTTTATTCAGTTACCATGCAATTTTTTTTTCTGAAATCCCTTCCCCACCCTTGTGTTAAGGATTTTTTTTTTTTGGTTCGTTGGCTTTTCTAAAGTCCTTGGAATTCTTCTTACACTGATGTTAAAAAAACATTGGATCATGATTTTTTGGCCCTTATTTTCAGGGATCTGTATCTTGAATTTCTCCATATCACAACTTAGGGCTCTGTGCACTCCCTTATTCCCCATATTTACATTGCTTCTCACTATTCTTTCTTCTTGGAGAGAAGACAATTTAAATGTCAGCCTGTTAACTCATATGGGCAGAAGGACACTGAGAAATAGATAAACAGATACTGTCATAATAGAGATCATTGCTGGGTACCCTCAATGAATCATTTCACCTACAGAAAAAAAATTCTCAAAACTATGGTTCTGCTAAACAGATGAGAGACTTTTACACTTAAAAGGGACTTTTACTTTTTTTTTTTTTTTTACTTTCATATTAATCCCATTTCTGTTACTAGTTTCTAGTTTTTTTGATACCAAAAGCCAGAAGAATATACCACAGCCTCTTGAAAGTATACATAGCTGCACTGGAGACTGTAAGATAAGTCTCTCAACACAGTTTCTTCTAGTGAAGAGGAAATATGTACTCCCAGTTGTCCTGCCAGCTCAGCTACATCATCTTTCTGAAAATGCACAAACAGTTAAGCCAACAGAAACATTCTGTGTTCAGTGAAACTTCACTGACATAATGACATAAGGCATTTTTGAAGGCATAGTTGCATTACGTAGAGCATATGCTTTCTTTACCCACAGCTTTGACATCTTGGAAGAACAATTGAATTCTGCTGATGGTGGTAGGTGAGTACCAACACACCCTGCTATAGCTATAGCCTGACCACACATCACTGGCAGCAGCTCTTACAGCAAAGGCAGCAAAAGTGCAATTGTACCTTACCTGCTGCTAAGCCTCCTCTTCCAGTTCAGATTCACAAACATCTGAGGCTTAAGTTTAGACACTGAAAAGACCACTTGAAATGGCTCAGGCACAACCTTTTGCTCCTTCTGTGATGAAGATAATAATTTTCAGAAGCAAGGCAGGCCAAACAGTCTCTAACTCTGGGAGCAAGGTTTGCTGGATCATGGTCTGTATTTCTGGCAGCCTCAGTCAGAACAGGTAAACTCAACATACTTGTACCACGACACTCTGGAACAGCTGAACATGCAGAGCTGATGAGCTGTCACTCTGTCTTTTGCTCACCTCAGTAAAAAGTATGGAAGGATGTCCTCATATTTCAAAAAGAGGCCTGGAGAGAATTCATAAATTAGATTAAATATACAGTCTTTGCAAAAATACATTTTAAGTATCAGTTTAACTAAATATTGTTAATTACTGTACTGACCTCTTATATATTGCAACCTAAACATTATGTTTCACCTCAGATACAGTTCTAGAAGGTTTTTATAGGCCTCCCTATCTCTTTTTAAATGAAATTTCACAGTAGTCATATGGAAAAGGCATCAATGGAAATATGGTAAGTACAGATAAAAATTTCTGCTCCCTAAACTTTACTTTGGAATTAAGATATGATAAAATAACAATTTCTGACAAATCTAAAAATAACAATCATGAAAGATCTACCTCTTGGAATAGCCCAGGAACTAGTTTCCCAAGAAAAGAACAGAATCGTTCATTAAGAGAGGGAAGAAAAGCAATAGTTGACAGTCAACAGGGAAATCAAATTAGACCAACTCATTATTTAAATGTTTTGATTTAAAGGCAGAGCTGTTAATGAGCTACCAAGACCTATAATTATCTGTGTGTCCAATTTCAGCAACAAAAGGAAAATCCTACAATAGATTAGAAAGAAAAAAGCCCACACAAACCACACAAAAATTTTATATCTCAAAATATTGGTATTTGTTCAGCTTTTGGTGAGTGGTGTTTTGCAGTAGAAAGATTGTTTTGCTGTTTTGCTCCTGGTGATCTACCAGCTATACAACAAAAGATTCTCTGAAGTTAAACTACAGTTCCCCAGAAATAATACTAGGATCAGCCCTGCAATGTCTGATTATATATGATAGTGAGGGTAATTTTGCACAGCTTTTTGGGGAGTTCATGGGGAAGTTTCTTGCAGAGCTCATGCATAGACTAAATAGAATGTCAGAGAGAACAAGGAGCAATATCAAGATTGCAAGGATGCACAGTGCCCCAAAAAGGGTATCTAGTTGTTACTGCAAATATCTTGCTGAATACAAGGATGAGAAGTGAAAAGTATCTCCAACAAAAAATACAGCAGTGATATGCTCATGAAGATGCCTGTGATTCTTGTAAATAAATCCCTTGTCCCCTACTGTAATCAACCAAAATAATAAAATCGAATTGTCAGAAAGACAGGATTTTCCGAGCTAATTGCAAATAATGTAGCTGGAGATTCAACTATTAAAAGGGCAAAAATTGAACTAGAACAAGAACAACAGAATCCCAAGAGATTAAATTAACGGTTTCAACTATGTATGTCTCATCATGGCACTGGTAATAGCTGATATATCTGTGTCATTATAACACTGCAAATTTAGATGCCTGTGACACCAATAATTAGGTGGTGATATTACTGCATTGCTGCATCCTCTATAGCAATAACAGCGCTGTGCCTCACTCTGCACAGTTCAGTGCATTTCAGCTTCGTCTTCTCACCTCCCTTTTACCTTGTCAGGCTCCAGTATTCATAACCTCTGTCCAAAACGGCAGCAATAATATTGATACTTGTTTTGCCTCTCTGATGGGGAGGGGGAAAATTTGCAAGAGGACCATGTTTTAACCCCATACAACCTGTTGTGCTTTTAACTGGCAGGGCAATGTCAGAACAGAGATCATGTAGATCTCAGAAGAGTAACAAAGAGAAGTTGTCTGAAGGTAGATGCACTTGAAATCACAATGAGGTCTGTGCATGTTCAGTGTTAGTTTTGCTATAGCCTCTTCCAGAGAAGTAGAAGCTCTGTCCCTCTAACCATTACAAGATGGTTATTCATAAGGAGAGAGAGTCTTGACCTCCACAGCAGTACTATGAAATCCCTCAGATGCCTTGTCAAAAAGGCTTAATAGCATTGCAGTACAGGTGATACCATAATAATTTACTTTTTGTTAGCAGTAACTCAAAAAGCTCTGAGGATCTGAACTCCCACATGAAGTAACCATATCCCAAAGCTAACAGATTAATGCACCGTTAAAACTTTTGGCCTTTTCTCCAGTCAAACTTTTCCCTTAGGGATGAGCGGTTTAATACAGCAATCCAAAAATATCTTCTGTAAGATTGGGGAGGGAAAAAATTCACGCATCACACAAATTTTGCTAAAAGTAACTAGATCTACACTGCCCATAAACCAATGCTTCTAGATCAGCTAGAGAGTTTCATTGACATTGTAACCAAGATGTAGACATACATTATTTTACTACAATTTTGGAGCAAGTGGAAGACAGACAAAGGCAAAAGAACAGACAAACATGCTCCACAGCTAGTCAGCCTGATTATTAAATCTCAGCATTAGAGGTGATTGCTGAACAGCTGAGTTCTCAGGGAAACTAACTTAGAAAGCATTAATTCATTATGACCCTGTCCACTCATTTGTCTTGAAGTTAAACCATCTGGCTGGGATGATATTTTTTCCTAAAGTTGAAAGCAATTTCCCTTATGTACTTTGGCTATGAAACAGTCATTTATTACCAGGCCATTGTCCGTCTGTCACAATTATTATCAAATCCTCATCTGAGATGTATAAGTGTATTGTGTGTTAGTGCAAGACCATGTGGGACCCATGCTGAAGAAAATAGCTTTCCTCTCCCTTATATTATCAAGCTTATGACAATAAAATTGTATAAAATCCATTATTATGGTAGTGAAAATGTTGTTTCATCAAGTGATGAACATCGTGTTATATTTATGAAAGTGAACATTTTCTCTCTGTCCTTTCTAATTGGACAAACAAGTTTTCTTATGGCTTCTAACACAAAAAAAAATGCAGAGTCCTTTATTGGCTTCTGTAGTCAAGCAAAATTAATAGGAAAGTAAAATACTCAGATCTTGGTCATGCTAAAACACTAGGAGTTCTCTTACTGACTTTAATACAATCATCAGAATCTAGAAATTGGTATAAAAAGCACGTGTGGGATTCTTGTGCTTGCTTGGAATCATTTATGCCAGGTGAAAGGGCCTGAAATGCTTAGTAAAGCACCTAAAATACAGTCATGTACAATCACTATCAATAAGAACCTCATGAGCATCCTCCTGAAAATTCTATATGCATCTAAAAGACAGTTCCCAATACAGGATATTTCTTAGTCTGCTTGTGGGGCAGTCTGGCTCTCTTGAAATAACTTCCGTTTCTTGCAAGCTCTCTGCCTGCTGTAGATCTCGCAGAACTTTGGAGAATATCTCACTATAGCTTCCCACTGGACATACGAGTAGACATTCCCATGAGTAGTGCTGGAGTCCCCCAGTCCCTGAAAAAGGTCTTGTTTTCTAGTGGGAAGGATTACAGATACAAAAGCTTTTGTTACGTTACATATTCAGAACAGACCCTTTCAGAAAACATCAAGCTACTTCAAATTGGATTTTTCAACAGCAAATTTAACATTGACATGACCATGATAAATAGAACTGATCGGACAGGAAAAAATGCTCTTTCACTGAAGCTGAAACATTCTGACACATCAGTTTCGATAAAGTTTTTGTCAGAAGGAAGAAAAAGATTAATCATTAAATTCTTAAGCATGGGTGCAATAACCTGTTTTGAGGAGTCGTGCAGAAATGTAGCATTGTGATCCCCCTATGACATTAACAGGCATCTGAAACGGGAAAACTCGGTTCAATAGGAAATGAACTACTGCAACAGAATCTTCTATACTACAAGTGCAAAATTAAGCCCCAGGAAGTCTCCTTTGACAAAGGCTTACCTCTTACCATTTTCTTAAGTTGTATTGGTCTTTACTGACTTTGAATATAACCTGACACAACTTCCATCTCATCTGAAGCCCCAAAACACTTCTTTGTGTGACTATTTAATAATAGCCCTTCACTCATAAGATCAGTTTAGTTCTGTTACTTGTGAAACTACTTACTAGATATAAGACATTCAAACATCTCTAGCACACCAGCTGATTACCATTACCACTATGACTGTCTTCATCCATTCTCCTCAAAGTTCAGAAGGGTATGACTTCTTCCCAAAATGAGAAATTGTAAACAATGTTTACAAACCATAGGCTGGTTATTTTTTTGGTATTTTTTAAAATACATATAACCCTGAGAATAAAATAGTTGAAAAGCAGTGAAAACTTAAAGCTCATCAGGCTGTTTCTTCTAAATTGTGACGAGAATTGGGGCTCAGACTATCTTATTTGAGATGACTAAGTACGAGGTATCTTGTCATTGTTGTAGACTTCTCTATTATCTATAAAGAAGTTTGTTACATCCAAAAGATAATTTTGCCCATTCTAAAACAAGGATGTGGTTCTCTTTAGGATAAGCCAGAAAGGATTTGAGGAAAGCATTTATTGTGGTTTAACGGCACCCGTCTAGAACTAGTTTGAAATTGAAATAATAAAATCAAACTAAATGTTTGAAAAGTGTATAGCAAGCTTGTCAGATTTTGCACTCTATAGTAGACAGCTACAATTTGGAGATCAGTTTCTCAGCACCAGCATTTGTGCTGCAAATCTACTTCTGCTTATCCACACTACTACTGCTACTGTAGTCATAGTCAGAGACTTAGAAGCTCTTCCCATTTCCATCACATTTGTAACCTGCTGGCAGCCTGGTATTTAATAAAAAAGCAAAGCAAAGAAAAATAATGTAACGAGGCATGGGCTGATCACATAGTATAGGGAGTATTCCCAGAGAAACAAAAACAAAAACATGAAGTTGTAGCACACATCTGCTCTTCAGTTAGGATGTGGACATAGTAATTTGCAGGCTCACTTTTTGACACAATCCCTTCCACAAACGAATGCTACAAAACAGGCATTAAAAACAATGTGTTTGAGTTATAGAAACAAAAATAGATTAATTGTTATTAAGTACTCACTTGCATATGAGAAGGGATTTCCATAGGGGTGCTTGCAGAAAACCAAATGCATGAAAACTGTGAACATGGTTTCAATATATGGTCATGCCCACAGTGTCCCTACCCATGGCAGAGGGAGTTGGAACCAGATGATTTTTTAAGAATCCATCCAATCCAAACCATTCTGTACCATATATTTCCCACTTGCCTCATCCTAAAATTTGCAGTTTCTGGTACCCTTCAATGCCCTTGCTCTCAGAGTGCCTAATTCAGAGAGATGATGAATACCAGCTGAGGAATCAGTCACAACTAATGCTGATTCCCTTATGAAGGGCTGTGGTTCAGCTGCTTGGAGGAAAAGACTCACACACTGTACAGGCACTGTGCCAAGTTTCAACAGGCATGGCAGAGACTTGCTGGGCAACTTCATAATGCCACCACCTGCCTTGCACTGAGGAAACTGCACCCAAAATTAACTTGGCCTGAACACAAGCATTAGAAGCAATATTGCCAAATTACCCTCCAGTTCTGATCATATCTCTAAGTTTAGTCTTAGACCATGGCATTAAAAAGTATTATTTCTTGCATTATAGCTTAGAATCAAGATACTATCTCTAATAATAATTATTCTAATCATAATTAAGTTTCTTACACTTCTAGTTTTAAATTGGAGTGGGAAAACAAAGCAGCTTCTGTACATTTTACTGGATACAACACAAGGAGAATTTTAACTTTTAAAATGTGAACTTTTTAAAACTTTTAAAGTTTAAAGCATATACAAATTGTCACTTTTCCAAGCAATCAAATAAATACGACACTGTATACTATGTGCATGAATGATACAATGAAATTACTAAGAAGCTCTGATTCACTTTCTTTAATCAAGGAAAAAAGTAAACTCAAACTGCTTTGAAGTATTCTACTTCATCTATTATTTTACAGGTTAAACGTTTATTACACTTACAAATGATTTACTGCAGAATTTTTCCCTAAGGTGTTTGCAAATTTGATGTCACTATGAAAGATTAATGTGTGTTTAAGCAAACCAGAATAGCCTAATCTAATTACTTAGGACAATTCTTAAATAATGCTTTACTGACTGCTCAGCAATTAGATGCATTGCCTTAAGAAATATAGACTTAACATGTGGTGTGGTGAATCTCATTTGACAAGAAGACATTTATTTTCATTTCTTTGTCATTTTCTTGTAAAAGCTTCAGGTGTACAGTACAGATGGTTTGAGCAAGATTTAGGTGGGCTGAGGGGTGAAACACAATTGTGTATCTGATGCGAAGAATTACTGAAATTAGAGGACAGCACACTGAGGCTGGCAAACATAAGTTGACCCGCATGTAGTCAGACCCCGGGATCCTGGCGGGGCAGTGTGGAGGCCAGGGGCTCCCTGAGCATCGGGGGCTCCCAGCTGGGTGATGCCAGGGCTTGGCTGTCAGGACCAGGGCAGCCACAGGGTTCTGCGGGAGACCCAGCCCTCGGTATCGAGCCCCTCCCTGGGGATAGGGATGCACCAGGGCCAGGACAGGGTCTTGCAGCCTAGTTTGAGGGGCCCATGGTTGAGCCAGACAGGGATGTGGGGGCCTGGAGAGGGGTCGCATTGTGGCATCATTGAGGCAGGGACTGCTGGCCCCTTGAACCTGACCTGGGGCCTTGGGCCACGGATGGAGTGGGGGGAGCTGCAGACACTGGGCAAGAACAGTTCAGGACAGTTTTGGTTATAATTGTAAGAATTTAGATGCAGAAAGTGAAATTTTTCTCATTTAACTTCCCACATGTATGATATAGATGGAAATACCCTTTACAGACAGTAGAAAGACGTTTTGAGACGATGCTACATATTCATTAAACTATTCTGATAATTAAAGAGTCTGTGTTTTGGGCCAAAATCTGCACCATAAAAATGACTAGATAAATATTTAATTAAAATAACATTTTTCCACAGCAAATTACATTTTACTGCATCTTTATCAAGAAACCAAATTACTGCTTGGTCGCCTATTCAAAGAGCACAAATTGTTAGATCTGTTTATCCATCCATTATTGTATATTGATACAATGCCACTAATAGTTCTCTCACTATGAACAATTTCAACATACTCTCCAATGAAATACAAAATCAAGCTTCATTTAGTACTTGTGCTATATTTTGTTTGCCACATCTATTTATTTATATCTGGTAATTTTACATCTTTTATGTTCAAATATTTTTCACATGCTGTGTAGAGAACTTTCTGTTCCATCTGAGCTCAATTCTGAATGTATTATTGATTTCAGTTGCACAAAACCTTGCCTATTGCTTGTTTAGAAGATTTTTTTCTTTCCCCCCCAACAGGATATTTTTGCAGTCCAGAGAAGCTGTAGCATTCTGGTTTTATTTAATCAAAAGTTCAGCAGTTTGTCAAATCCATATGGTGCAGATGATCTAAAGCCTTAACAGTATTAGATAGAATACAAAGAATATCAAAGTAACTAGGAATGGAAATAATAATTTTTCAAGGCTTTTGATATATCTGTCATGTAAAAAAGGGTTATGAGGATCAGAAAGCGATGGTTCAATTAGTTTTATCTCCCAGGACACAGAAACAACAGGAGAAAATTACATTATAGTATCAGAGGTTTTGTTGGTTTTGGTTGTTTTTTTTAAAAGGCATTTTAAAGTAAAATAGTTTATGTGCATGTGAAAATCTGATCTGTGCACTCAGGTTTTTTTGCTGTTCCTTCTCCATTTCTACACCTAATTTATTGAATGCCCCCATTATGAAAACTTTTATATACTGAGTGCATCAAATTTCAGTCTCATCAGCTACTCTTACACGTATTGGCCATCCAGAAAGATATAGCTGTTGTCTGCTGGTCTGACATATGCCCAAAAATCCAGGTGAGCAAGAGAAGTAGTGATGTGTTGCTGACAGAAGATATTAAGTGAAAAATGCAGGGAGGTAATTTGATTTGCAAGTACTCACAACATACCCAATTTTATCTACGTATTTTCAAGGTGCTCATCAGAACTCATTTCTTTGGCAAACCCTTCTACTCCAACTAAGTTGTAGAAAGATTGCTGTGAGAAGAAAACTGTCCTGTAAATACTTCTACCAGACAGATCTTTCTTCAGCTTTTAGCTACTGATTCAAGGAATCCGTTTCCCTTGAAACATACATACAACATACTTCCAGAGCAGTCTTAACTATAGCAAAACTAACATTCTGTATAGCTTTTTTAAGGGTAAGAAAGGAGAGATTTCCAAAGCTGCAGAAAAAAATATGTTCTGTGGTCTATGGTATGGATATACAAAAAAAATTTAACTTAAGACTTAAAAAAAAAAAAGCTTGAGAATTTTCTTTGAACAATTGATCCAGATTTTTCTAGTCTAGAAATACTGAGAGAATTGTAAAAAATCAAACTGATCCTGTAATATGTCTAATCTATTTTAAAAAAACCACTAAACTCCCTTTTCCCCCAAAAACACCAATAAATAACACCAAAAACGTTATCTTTTATTTCTGCCATCTCAAATAACAAGAAAAGACAACAGCTCCTCTAGTTGTCTGGCCTTCTTCCTCAGCAGAAGTGTGGGGTTTGTAATAAATGAGCAATGGACAATTATCACTGCTCTGCAAGCATATACAGGAATATTAATATCAAAGATCCACGCTTACAACATGAATTGGCAATTTCTTTAAAAGATATGGAGCTGCTTCTAATTCAAACAGCAGACATTTTGGTATATTATTAACAGCTCCAACCTGGGTCACTATTTTATGCTGACAATACTTATTTTCAGATAGGAAAAATGAAAAAGCTCAGTCCCAAAGAGATATGAAACAGAAGAGTCCTATCTAATAAAACACAGGAACTGGGTATCTGGAGCAGCGGTACACTTCTCATCATTCTGCAAGACTCAGCTCAGAGGGTAACAAGAGTACCTGAGGAGAAGAAATAAAGGATTGACTTGACATTAACCAGCAAACAAAGAATGGACAACTAAGAAATACTTTTCAACTTTTGATGATTCAAAAATTTGAGAGTGATGAAACAGATTGTCACTCTGAGCTAAAAAAATTATGGATATTTTTTGTAGACTGTTTTAGTTTCAAGGAATAAATGGATATTCAAAGAGACCGAAGTTTTGTCAGACAGGTACTTGCTATGTGATTCTGAGTTCCTGAATAGTTCAGCACAAATTCCTTGGGAAATATACTGGAGGTCTTTATCAGAAAATCACATCTATCTGTTCTGCTTGAAGGGGCTAAGGAAAAGATTATGAAATGGTTCAGATAGAGACACTGAATGGGGTAGGAGCATTCCATCCAGAGGTGTAGACTAGAGCGCATAACTCCGTAAGTACCCAAAGGGTGTGTGAAAAGAAGCACTTTAAAAACTAACCCGTCTATACACTGTTATTTAAGGATGCACATTTCTCAGCTATTAATCATTAGTGTGCAGTTATTAAAAGTGCAGGTACTGACAGTAGACAAGTTTGTTAATATTGGTTTGAAAGAAAACTGTAGCCTGAAACCATGATTGTATGGAAAGAAAAGGAGTTAGGCTGCGTTCTGAGCAAGTTCTTTATTACCAAATCCTGAACTACTTCTGTCCTAAGAACTAGTGGTCAATTGGCCCAGAAGCGTGCTTTATCAGTGCAATACTTTGTCAGTAGTACAAAATAATCAGTAAATGTGGCTCTGTTTCTGTTTATATTTGTAATTAATAGGCTTAAATATAGAGGTCTGAACTTGATTTAAAACTCTGATTTGAGCTCACAATTCTTTATTCAAAAAAATGCTTTATTTAGAAGAAAATACTACCCCTCCTTGTGAGAGGTTTACAAATGCCACATATAATGGTTGTATGTGAGAAAGCCTAGTATCTTGAGCCAGCTGAATTTTGAACTCACAGGAGATTAAATATTTTGTCATTTTATTTACATGCAGGAGGCTCAGGAAGTGTCAAGTTCAAAAAGAAAACCTGGACCTATCACCATCATCCATTCCAGAGGACCACAGGCCCGGCGTGCAAANGGGAAATATACTGGAGGTCTTTATCAGAAAATCACACCTATCTGTTCTGCTTGAAGGGGCTAAGGATTATGATTATGAAATGGTTCAGATAGAAACACTGAATGGGGTAGGAGCATTCCATCCAGAGGTGTAGACTAGAGCGCATAACTCCGTAAGTACCCAAAGGGTGTGTGAAAAGAAGCACTTTAAAAACTAACCCGTCTATACACTGTTATTTAAGGATGCACATTTCTCAGCTATTAATCATTAGTGTGAAGTTATTAAAAGTGCAGGTACTGACAGTAGACAAGTTTGTTAATATTGGTTTGAAAGAAAACTGTAGCCTGAAACCATGATTGTATGGAAAGAAAAGGAGTTAGGCTGCGTTCTGAGCAAGTTCTTTATTACCAAATCCTGAACTACTTCTGTCCTAAGAACTAGTGGTCAATTGGCCCAGAAGCGTGCTTTATCAGTGCAATACTTTGTCAGTAGTACAAAATAATCAGTAAATGTGGCTCTGTTTCTGTTTATATTTGTAATTAATAGGCTTAAATATAGAGGTCTGAACTTGATTTAAAACTCTGATTTGAGCTCACAATTCTTTATTCAAAAAAATGCTTTATTTAGAAGAAAATACTACCCCTCCTTGTGAGAGGTTTACAAATGCCACATATAATGGTTGTATGTGAGAAAGCCTAGTATCTTGAGCCAGCTGAATTTTGAACTCACAGGAGATTAAATATTTTGTCATTTTATTTACATGCAGGAGGCTCAGGAAGTGTCAAGTTCAAAAAGAAAACCTGGACCTATCACCATCATCCATTCCAGAGGACCACAGGCCCGGCGTGCAAAGCTGATCCTTGGGTACCGGCTCAGTATCCCTGAGTTCCTCCTGTGAAGCCTTGTAGCTGAAATGATTTTTCAATCTCTTAATTGAATAGCGAAAATAAATCCGATTTGCATCTGTAGGGGCCGAGGTGCCCCGCTGGTGGCGGCAGGGCCGGGTTTGTGCCGGGGCTGCCCGGCCCGGCCCCGGGCGGTGCCCGCGGCTGCAGCGGCCCCAGCGCAGGGCACGGCTGAGCCCCTCAGCCCCGGGGAAAGCCTGGGCAAGGGAGGGCAAAACGCTGCCCGGCAGCCAGGGCTGAGCCAGGGGAACCGAGCGAGGAACAGCCCTGCGAGCCCCGAGGGGACAGCGGGAGCGGGGACGGGCAGGAGAGACCCGGCAGGGATGGCCCTGCGGCCTGGGAGAGAGCCCGGCCGGGCAGGTGGAGGTGCCCGGGGGGAAGCTGCAGCCCATGGAGAGCCCACCCTGGCGCAAGCTTATCCCTAAGGTCTGCAGTCCTTGGGAATGTCCCAAACCGCAGCTGGGAAACAGCATGAGGAGGGAAGAGCCTGAGAAAGGAGCTGTTAATGGACTGACGGCAGCTTCCCATTCCCCGTCCCTCTGCACTGCAGTGCAGGGAAATAGAGGAGTCAGGGATGAAGGAGTGAAGTTGAATCTGGGAAAAGGGGAAATGCGAGGAAGTTATTTCAGTTTTTGTCTTTGTTTCTCACCATCCAACTCAATTTCAATTGGCAATAATAAATTTGCTTTCCTTAATCTGGGTCTTTTTTGTCGGTAATGGTAACTGGTAAGTCCCTGTCTTTATCTCTGCCTATGACCTTTTTATCTTATTTTCTGCCCCCGTCCTTGGAGGAGGGAGAGTGAGAGAGTGGCTGATTGCATGTCTGGTAGCTGGCTATGGCCAACCCATCACAGAACCAGATAAGGATAACCAAATTAAAATCAAATTGCAATATTTCTTCAAACACGTACCAGATTGAAAATCTAGTGTGTAAAATATAGCCAATAACAGGTTTTCTGTTAAAGAGGCTTTATCCTTTTATGTAGTTAAACTCAAGAATAACTTCTCTCTAGCATTAAGCAGTATTTTGGATGGGGTTCACAAACACTGCATCAGTTTTGCAGATAGTGCAAACAGGTAATCCAGTATGACTCGTACACATTGGACTTGTTAGCAATTGATTGAAATCTTCAAATTTTGTAACAGCAATCACAATATGCCAAGTAAGAGAGAGGAAACTGATAACCTACACCTTTCTTTCAAAAGCATAATGAAGCAGGAGCCTGACATGCTGTGCTGGAAGTCCATTACACCCTTTAGCGCAGGTTAAAAGCATTTTTAACGGAATTATAGTTTCTTTGATCTATTATACAAGCATTAGCAATTGTATTTCTACTATGCTTTAGATTGCAGTACCAGGAGCAGTGAAAATATTTTTTGGGGTTTTTTTTTGTTTGTTTGTTTTTTTCTTTTTGTTTTGTTTTTTTGGTTTTTTTTTTTAATCTCAGTAGTTTCGTACTTTATCTCATGTAATTTCTATGGTCTGGATTCTTCTGCTGATTCAAAGCAGCATCAGGCACCCAGGTTTTGCACAGGTCCAACAGAAGATCCTAAGAGAAGGCTCAGTATCGTTAACAGTGGCAGTGAAATCCACACAGCAGTCCATTAATTTTAGTTGAGGTAGAGCCTGGGGTTTCACATGCATGCTTTGTTACCTTAATGAACAGGGATAAATATCTTAAATATCCTGGTGAGGATTGGTATTCTCTGATTTCAGGTTTGCACAGATTTCTGATGTAGTACGATAGAGTGAAGCTAATGCAAACAGTCAAACTTCTAGGTACAAGCCCTTACCCCCTGAAAAAATCCCTCTTGAATAGGTAGTAAAAGCGTCTCATTAGAAATGGTGTATCTGATGGAGATGGTCCTGCTGTGGTGTAATTCTGTTTTGTAGGTTAAAATACCACATCTGTGAATACTTTTAAAAGGTGATTTTTAACCCACTAGTGGGTGGCTATTTCTCCTGGAGAGCTTTCAATTTGCTGTCATTCTCTAAAGTGAATTTTTACATATCCTCTCATGTAATCTGCCATCGGTGACTTTGTATCCTATTAGTTGTCCTAATATGCTTGCAATATTATTTTTCCTGGTACAGTCCTTGTGCAGGTGACACACTGAGGAGCAAACTTTCAAAACTCCAGTGAGGAGCAGTGTAGTGAAAATATTTACCCACAGTTACTTACTGTGGTCTGATTGGCACCTATCCTGAGTGTCTATTACACTGCAAGAATTTAGACTTAAAACTGTCAAAATAAAACTGGTATGCTCTCCTGGGCTATCAATGTTGTACTATTTAAAAAATAGTGTTCTATTATTTTTCTTTTAAGCTAACTTACATTTTGACCAATGTTTCTGTTCTATTCAAATACTATATTTATTGAGGAAACTTCTCACTGGTCATCAGTCAATTTATTAGTGAATTTATTAAACTGCCCTGTGTTCCATTTTGCAAACGTAACAGTTAACACCAGTGTTTATACTTCTGGCACGATCTTCTTCTGATATCTTGCTTTTATAATGTCTTGATAGTTTTTCTACATCTTCAGGAAAATCCAGGTAACTCTCATATCTCATTTGCTGTAAAATATTCTTTTATTACTCCAACTGATGTTAACTTACTGGGTTGTCTCCCCTGAATTAAACAGTTCTAAGGATTTCGTACTCACTATTTGTTTCCATCAGAAATTTAGATTTCTCATTTTTCCTACACTTTAACAGTCTGCTTCTGCTGTCTGTCAGAACAGTTGGCCCTTCTACTTATCTCATATCACTCATTAAGGTATCATTGCTTCAAGGCCATGAGTAGGACTTAGTTTGTTTGCAAGCATCACTTCCCATATGAACTAACCAAGAGATATGAGCTCTGGGCTCATATCTCTTGGTTAGTTCTCTGTTTGTTAGTCAAAATTAAAACCATGTTGTTAAACTCACCATTTAAAGTATATTTGAGATTCTGGCACTGTAAGTTTTTATTCTCTGGGGGAGGGAGGAGGGAGGAGAAGGTACTATGGGTGTCTCCAGACTTGTAAATCATTGCTTCTAATATGCCTTTTTAACTCTTCTAGAGTTTGGGGAGTAGATGGGTATTGCTGATGTTTTACCTTACGTACAGAGCCCAGAGCTGGATTTTGGTGCTCCTTTTAGGTTGCTTCCAACTTAGGATATTCTATGAGTTTTAGGTGGTTT
>VXAX01001738.1:90083-107089 GCA_013399835.1 Leptocoma aspasia | reverse complement strand
CTCTGCGTCTTTCAGGTGTGATCTCTGAATTCCTGTCTTGTAAAAGCAGTTTCTTCATATTAGCAACAATTGATTATCTATCATCATTTGCCTCAGTAGGTTTCACATTTCTCCCAATTTCTTTTTTCATTTTGTGAATAGCTTATTCCTCAGAAAAATATACCTGAAAGGCCTTGAACAGCATAACTATACTTTTTCTTTCTACTTAAATAAGCTTGCCACTTATATCCTAATCTTTTGTCCCTGTGTATATTAGAAAATGAGTGACTTTGTAGACTGCAGGTCATTTATCTGTCTCAGGTCTTGCAAAGTTTCAGCCCCATTAGCTTCTTCTGCCTATTCAAGCTTTCTCAGATTTGCACATTGATTTCAAAGTAGATGAAGTCATCTTTCTTTTTTTAAATTCTGACCCCTTAGTTAGAGTTCACCTAAGCTGCTAAAAGAACTGAATATCCTGTTATTAATGATTTTAAAGCATATTTTCAGAAACTCAACTGCAAGAGCAAGAATTCTTCAATCACTTCATTTTATCTTGGAAAAAAAAAAAGGCCATAATGAAACAGTGGAAAAAGCTGCAGCTGGTGCTGTAGTTTTACAGAATAAAACAGCATACCTGTATAAGACACATGATGTATTTATTATTTTGCTAATTGGTTTGTATCGAGTCTTCAATCATGATATCCATCACCACTACACTGCTGAAGTCCACTTACCATGTCTACTAATATCAACTGCAGGTCTAGCCCCTTCATAAGGTAATATAATTTATTTTTCTGGCTAAAATTATGTTTCTAAAGACCATTTTGGAATAAAAAAAATTATGTGGCCAAATATTCTGAAATGCTATTGGCTCTAATTCAGTTACTAATTTTCTTATTAATAAGTAAAAACATATTTAAAGGTTACATTAGTTTGGGTTTTAAAAACAAGATTCATGGAGCATCCTCACAAAACTTGGTTTGGATTAAGTATTTTGCTCATTAGAAGAAAATTGGAAAACTAGCCACAACTTTTTTTCTAGGCAATATATTAAATAGAATATTCACAACTTCTTAATCAACTGGGTATTATTTTGATTATTCCAGTGTAGCACATAATAATTTAAATGGTTTTATTATATTCTTCATTCAATCAAATAACAAAATACATATAAGAAAATAATCAATATACAGATGATTTTTGATTAATATTAAAACCCACACGTATATGTGATCTCTAAGATCTTCCATTATGTACAAAGGAAAGCAAGTTAGAATTTTAAGGTTTACAAAAGGACAGAGTTAACTGCCTCTCATTCCATCCGTATCAACAATGAACTGTTGTCGATATCTTTTCCAGGATGAGGCATTCCAGGAAAATCCCGTCTGAAATCCTTTACTATTTTAGAGAGAATACTCAGTCCTACTTTAATTACAACAGAGGAACTAAATGACTATTCATTCTAGCAAGGTTCTGGGGGAGAGGTTTGGTCCTCAAGGCCTGTCAGAGAGCCTGTAGGCTAAAACTGAGCACAAGTGAGTATTATTTTGTAGTAGCTTTCTTTTTTTAACCAGGTCACCATTTCTTTGCTATTTTATTTTATTTTGTTTTATTTTATTTCAAACTCTGTGTTGCTCTATTGAATTTTTCTGTAAATAAAACTGTATAAAATCCAAACTCTTTGAATTTCAGCTATACTTGGACCTAACCGTGACTTGTGAATCCAATTCTACTTTTCTTTCCATTCCTATATTTGTTTGCTCCCTCTGATCAACAGACTGGCTATAGTTTGAGTGTGGCCAAAGCGTAATAAGAATCAGACACAGGAGAAACCTGGGATGGCAGCCTATGGTCAGTCTATGTTCTTGGTAGTGCCTTGACTGAACATCGTCTTTCTGAACATCTTTGTTATTTCCCCATTTGTATTAACATAAGAAGCTCTGTTTAGCTTTTGATTACTCAGTGTATTGGACATTCTTCTTCCCCAGATACAGTCTGTTATCCCATTCACTTTATCTCACTCACAGCACACTAAAAAACCCACAAGCTTAAGCCTCCAACTAGTTTTCTGAATAGCACCAGGATCTTACACAGCTCATGTCTGGCCAGCACTCTGTTTTCAGTCAGTCATCCTCCAAATGACAAGCTACTTAATTTCCTTTCTAAACATCCAGAAATAGCTCACTGTGGGACTCCCCTCCTGGCTCCTTCCCTGTTTGCCCCTTACAAAGATTTGATTCTTCATGCTGAATAGCTCCTCATACTTTGCACTGTCAGTTAATTATCTTTTGATTGACTCCCAGCTCTACCAGCCACTCTCTCAGTTCACTCTTTCAGAACTTAACTTCAACTCATATCAAATTCTACTTCATTAATGACTATCACTGTCTCACTGCAGAAAGCTTCTCAAAACTTTTGACTTCTCAAACTAGATCATGTGTACATGTCTCAAATTAATTTCACTCTCATTTGAGAACTTGCCAAGAGGATACAGCACATTTCTATGAGTTACTGTGGCCACAAGCCATTATTTCAAATGCAAACAGTAATTTGCTTTACTATAGCCTTTAATTAGTATGCAATTAACCTGGATATGTCATCACTACATAGCTATTATTATTAATTATTCTATGCTAGCCAGGGCAGCTGGTTTTCTCTTATGTTTCCTCAAATACCATTAACAGTAGATTTCTGAGCACTTCAAAAAGCCAGACTGTGCCCAGATTGTTAATGTTCTCTGACCTTTGGGGAAGCCTAATTAGAATAGTTGGAGAATTTCAAATGGAAATAAAGAGCATAGCAATTTATAATTAGGCTTAAACATTTGGCTCCAGAAATGGTTCAAAGGAAGTTAGATTTCCTTGGTGGTTTACCATGTACTTAAACAAAATGCTTTGTACATTGAAGATAAACCTGTTAGAATATGATATGTAATAAAGAAAATTAGAATTGCAGCCATGAGAAGGCATCCTAACAGCAGACTTTGTATTTTAACAAAGACTACCCACTTTTTGCCCCTTTTCACATTAGTTATCTTAGTTTTAGAGTCAAGGTGTTTGGAAGTAAGAAGAAACCAAAAAGCTTTGGTATTGAACTGATAGTTTGTCTGACGGAAGGAGGGATTGAGAAAGTTTTTTTTTTTGATCCATATTTAAATTATGTTAGTAATATCTAAGCAGGATATAATTACAAAGAATACCAAATCTGTATCTTGATCCAGATGAAGAAGACCTTTGGTCTGAGATTATCAATACAGAAAGTACAAATGCTATTGCTGCTTCCCTAGAGACATTTAATAGAAATAATGACTCATTGACTATTTAGAATCGTTTGATAGATTCACAGAAGATTGGAAATGAAGAGTAAGAAAATGAAGATTAAGATTGGAAAACACCTCCAATATCTTTGAGTTCAACCTCTGACTGAACACCATCTTACAACTAAACCAAAGCAACAAGCTTGTCCATGTTGATTTATTTCTTGAATGCTAGGACTTTTAACTACACTGCTTCCCTGGGCAGACTCTTCCAGTGCTTCAAAACCCTTTCAATGAAGAAATTCTATCTGATGTCCAACCTAAACCTCCCCTGGCATGGCTTGAGTCCATTTCCTCTTGTCTTGTCACTAGCTGCCTGTAAGAAGAAGCCATACCCACCTCGCTACACCATCCTTTCAGACGATGGTAGAGAGCGATAAGGGGCCCCTCGAGCCTCCTTTTCTCCAGGCTAAGCAAACTTGGTTCTCTCACCTGCTCCTCATAGGACTTTCCCTCTAGACACTTCACCAGCTCCGTTGCCCTTCTCTGGACACGCTCCAACACATCAATGTCTGTCCTGCAGTGAGGGGCCCAGCACTGAACACAGGATTCAAGGTGTGGCCTCACCAGTGCTGAGTACAGAATATTGACTGCCCGGGTCCTGCTGGACACAATATTGCTGACAAAAACCAGATTACACTGGCCTTCCTGGCCATCTGGGCACAGCTGGATAACGTTCAGCCATCTTTTGACCAGCACCCCCAGCTCTTTTTCTGCTGGGCAACTTTCCAGTCACCTTTTCCCCAGCCCGTGGCATTGCATGGGGTTGTTGTGACCTGAGTCCAGGATCTGGAACATCACCTTATTGAACCTAACCCAAGATGGGACCATTGGCTTTGTCCTATTATTCCAACCTGTCCAGATCCCTCTGCAGAGCATTCATACCATCCAGCAGATCAACATTCCCACACAACTTGGTGTCAAACAAAAATTCATTGTGGGTTCACTTGATCCCATCATCCAAATCCATTTTCTTACACAATATGTTATTGCACAATAGGAAAATAACAGGAACAGGGGACTAAGATTCAACAGAGTATGGTGGGGAGGAAAACCCAAATTCTAATATTGTCTCTATCATTGTCATCCACAGGGAAGGATCTGTGGCTCAGAGCTGTAAATTTAAGTGCTTCTAGTCAGAAAAAGCATGTTGAGACTGTGAGAAGACGGCAACACTGTGAACACAGCAGTGTGCATACGTTGATGTAGCTTTAGGTGTTAGCTCCTGAGCTGAAAGCATTACAGCTGGATTAGGCTCATGCTGTATCCTCACTTGCCAGTCAAGGCAGGCACAATTAACCCAGCTCCAACCTTGCTCTGCAGAGAGCCCTGCCTTCACCCCGCACCACAATGTGGACTTGTTCCTTCCCTCCAGGAGCCAGTTCATCAACCCCTGAAACAGCATTGCCCGAGTGAGGAGGCATGCTAAGCTGCCATTAGTTACCATTTCCTGCACACCAGTCATTTTTTTCTCATTGCTCATGTCAGCTAACAGCCTGCAGAGGTTCTTTCAGTAGTAACATTTCTTCTCCTTTGTGTCGTCTCCAGCACAGGGCAAAGAATGAAAAAAGAAAATCAGTGATGAAACTCAGCAATGTGGCAGTGACTCCTGTTCCCACAACTTGAAGATGGATTCCTCCATGTTTTTCTCCTAAGTTAACACAGTAAGAGAAAAAAGCAGGTTTTCCACTAGGACTAGATTGCTTCTAAGCCAAAAACATCAGTATCATAGTGTATACCGATACTCAAATTTTAATGAAATAAACGCCATGAGATGCAGTCACTAAACAATGATTACAAAATTAATTTTAAAAATTACAAAACAAGTATTACCACCATAGCAGCATTGATGTTTTGCAGATGGGATAGGTGTCTAATCCCTTAATTGCACCTAGATACAATTGTTTAGACATTCAGGTGTTGTATTAAAAACTTGTAGGCACTATGGTAATTAGCTTGTTGGATTATAATTTTTAACCTGAAGATGTAGACTATTTTGTCTTTAATCAATATCAAAAAATGAAGAAAGACTCAGACAATAAACTAGGAAATGTTTTGTACTGGGTGTTCCTGGAAAGTAGTGTTAATTCATGCTACTCTCTTTTTTGGCCAAGGGGATGTGTAGATTAAGATGAGCTTCTCTACTTAACATAGTTCTGTGGTCATGCATTTCATTTTACCATTTTTATCAACATGAGGAGATAGGAAAGGGAGAAAAATAATAAAAATCCTTTCATGAAGCACCATCTTAAGTTCTCAGAACTCCATGCTAAGTAAATACAAGTTAAAGTCCTAAGATAATATCATTTGCAAGCTCTGAAAACCAGGAATTTTGTATGTGAGAAATCTGTGAAAAACCTAACACATTATGATAACCTGTATGTGTCCTGGCTTCTTTTTTGTTCTCATTGTTATATTGACCTATTTTCTAAGGATTTATTACTGCTTATCAGATAAGTTCATGAAGTATGTGTAAAAACCAACTGGTTGATACATTTTCTTTTCTTTTTTTCTTTTTTTTTTTTTGGATGACCGTATGCTATAAGACACTGTTGTTTTTTTTTTTTTTTTCCTGAAGGATTTATTTTAATTTGCCTTGGTATTTAAACAAATATTTCATTCAAAACCTGGAAAAATAATGAGGAAGGTGTTTAAGAATGTGCTTTTAAAACATCAGTCTGCTAGCATGAATCTGCGGTAAAAAAAAAGTTTAAAGATTTGGATGAAATGTATTTTTTACTTCTGGAAATACCTTTCTCCCAGATTCTATACAGCTTTTAGCAATAATATTCCAAGGTCATGGTCATCCTTCAAGATCTGAGTTCATGTTTTTATGGACATTTCTGATAGCAAATACCTGAAGAGAAGCACTGGCATTTCATGTCAGTATTGAAATTAGAGGATGGTGTATTATTTTGCTCTTGTGATTTATGATAAACCTAGCAACGCATTTAATTTCATCTATATCTCTAGTGTGTAGACTCCTCAGAGACAGAAAAAAAACCCCAAAAGATTCCCTTTTTTTGCAGGAAAAATATAGTAAAAATGAAAAAAAACCACCATAATCCTGCACTGATAGGTAATATCCCTTTGTATCATCTCAGGAAGAAGTCTTGAAAATCTGTTTACCTGGCAAGTCACTGTTTTGTCTTCTCTGAAAAGGTATTGCCTTCCTGATTTTTCTAATGAACTAATGTTCATTAATGACTTAATGGTCAGAAAATAGATCATTGTCATTTCATAAAAAATGCTGGAAAGAATGTGGGAGAGGAGACATCCAGGAAAGTGTGCACTCTCAGGTACAAAATCGTTTACTTGTTCTGGAGCATAAGGTCTGTTGTTGCCTATAAAGCTGGCCACACATTCCCCTTCAAAAAGTCCAATATGGGAAGAGATTTAAGATGCCTCTTGGGATGTATTTATTTTGATTTTTCAGCTCTACCCTCAAGTGTTCTTAGCAGTGCAGTTCCATGCAGAATTTGCTGGTGCATCTCTAAAATAGCAGTGTTTCTAATCTTAAATTTGACCCAATGCATTCCATCTCTGTCCTGTTGAGAGCATCGTTTCTGGACCCAGGAATCACTTCTTAATCTGTTTTCTTTGTTCAAAGCATCTTTTTGACAAACATCAATTAAAATGAATTGTGGGTGAGTGTCGTTGAGTCAGTTCAGATTAGAAAGATTTCTATAGTCTCCTGTCCCATAATTCTGCTACCATTCCTTGGAAAAGGACTCACTTCCTTAGAATTCCTGTCTTTGAAAAAGTTGATTGTGTTTACTTATTTGTTGAAGAGGTGCTTTTTTTTAGATGTGTAGTCAGAATATTAGCTGATAGCATCTATCTGTGCAGGCATACAAGAGCCAGAATAAATCTAGAAAAACTGTACATGCTCAGACACTCCTTGCTGTATTTCTCATTTATTCATAATTCTAATGAGGCTTCATCTCTAACCTCAGCATGGAATGGATCAAATTCTGAGCCCGATATCTATAACAGGTTGGAAAAATATCCTTCAAAGACTAAGCCAGGTACAACTCCATTGCTCTCCTTGCACATAAAAGTTTATGCCAGATACAGAAATTCAAATTTTAAGATACTATTAGGTACTGATTTATGAACCACAGAATCAGTAGTATCACAGGAGTTGTATTTAAAAAAAAATAGAAAATGAAATGGTATTTTCTAAATCTGATTTAGGCATTAATGAAGTGTTTTGTATCTCTATTTCCCTCACTGGCTATTATACTTCTAGTTCTACTCTTTACAATTTAGCTACATGATGATAATGTACTTTTCTCAATTCAAGCTGCTATAATATTAGCAACACAGTTGGAAATATTCTTACATAAATATGCGTATAGTCCCTTCATTGCATGTTGGAATAACATCCATGAAAATGGCTGCAAGTTTCTGATGCTCTGTTAATTTGAGCCATAAATGCTATCAAAATTTATTTATAACATATTTGACTGACAAGTAATATGCTCTAAATTACTGCTGATATTTTTGACAGACACATCTAATTACTGCTAATTAGTTCTGAATTAATTATAAAATGACATGTTTACATTGATTAGTATGCATCAAAGTGTAAATGGTCATTCTGAGGACATAATTTATAGTTCCATAAAAAGGAAAACAGGCAAATCTGGTATTGAAAGAGAAAAGTCTGAACAGAAGTGTTTCTGCACATAATGATAAACTCCACATGGCTTGCTGAAATAGGGCAGTATTTGCTACAAACTAGAAGCAAGTAAAATAGCAGTAGTTGCAGTTCTGCTAAAGGACTGAGCAGTTTTGTCAGCTCTACGTGAATTAGCCATCATAATTAAGACTGCTATATTTTCTTTGAAAAATAAGTTAAAAAACTGACATATGATTATTTGGAANGTATTGGTCCCTATTTGCTTAGGTACTCTAGATTTGAATATGGGTTTAGTTGCTTGGGAGGTTTGATTTTTTTATGTTTTGGGGAATCTTGGTGGTGGGTATGCGTGCATTTCATTTTAGATTTTTTTATTGCCATTTTTAACCAGCCTTCCTTCCTCCCTCCCTTCCCTCCCTTCCCTCCCTCCCTATAAGAATACCTGTGTGTAGCTGCATATACTCAGATAAATTAAAAATATATGAGGCAGCATGTTCAGCTACACTGGACGACTAGAACACATAAGGAAAATAAAATTCCCCTTTCCTCCTACATTCTTCTGTTTGTGTTTGCACAAGAGGTTATGTCAAGAGGAATTGAGCCAAAACCCAGCATCCTTCCTGCTTGTGATCTTCATGTCCCATTTCAAGTTAAAAGGACTGTGTGATGCACTCAGTGCTCTAAGAACTGTTCAAGGTCCAGTTGCCTGTTACTATTACTGGCATTACAGTAGAGTTGAGGAAAAGCCTTGGAACCAGCATATCTGCCTATGGCCGAGTACAAAGGAGTGAATAAATGTTCTTTAATTACAAATGACTGTACTGTCTTTATCCCTCAAAACATATTCCAGAGCTCATCTCAAGCCTCGCAATGAGCACAGAATAACAAATGAGCAGCACATTCTTGAATCCAGTAAAATGTGCCCGAAAGGCTGGTTTTGCCCTGCATTCAAAACATTAGAAATGTATCTATGAGAAATGTATCTTTTGGCTTAGTGGCATATTATGAAAATGCAGCACAGAATGCCATTTGACAGATCAGGGTGACATGCAATGTGTTTCTATAGGTAAGAAAGTCTGACTGAGACCTCTTATTGACAGTGAGGCATCTGATCAATTCAGAACAAGAAGCTATTTTTCTTATATGGATTGATTGGTTTTGGTTTTGGTTTTGGTGTTTTTTACCTGCTTGCTAAAAATCAAAACCCCTTCATAAAATGAAATAATTTAAAAAGAAAGAACTGTTAGAAAGAAATCCACCCCCTGCAAGTTTCTTTGCTAAAGGCAGAGCTTCTTGGACAAAATTCCCTACCTTTGTTATTCAGTGAATTTAATGATCTGATGTAATCATTAGTTTACTGTGGGAAGAAGGTGCTGCTTATTAGCAAAAGCACGTGTTATGCAGTATGATCACACAGTTTTGTAGCTTTGCAGAGGCTTTGTTCAAACATCACCTAATGAATGTCTCTAGCCTTAAAATATTCTGTTGTCTGGAGTGCTCTGTGGAGTCCTATCAGTTGAATTGCAGCTACACTAGAGGTGTATTTGATCTGGGGTTTCTTATAACTGAAAGAATTATGGAAGAGTAACATGCTGACTTTCTTTTCAACTAGGCACATCTGGCTGTTATTAGTTAAAGAAAAGTATCTTGCTTCCTAAGCAGATTTAATACATAACAAAATATCTAACTATCTAGCAAACACACACACAAAAAACTACCCCACCAAAACAAAGCAAACAAACAACAACAACAAAACAAAAGAAAAATCAAAACACTTTTTTCTAATACTCATGTATTCTTTATGATTTTTTTTCCTGCTACAAGTAGTTTATGTGTTTAAATGAATAGTGCCTAATCATAAATGATATTTAGCAGCCTACTTTGTCTTGAGTTAATGCCCAAGTTCATCACATATCAAAATTATGCTGTTGACAGAGCAAAGAGACAACAGACCTTCTCTCATCTCCTTATGAGGGGCTCAGAAGGTACAGTTTAGGACTGTGGAACTATTTGTCCTGGGACTTAAGGGTTTTTAAACTAAATTTAACTGCATTTGAAATTATTAGTATAGAATGAGCCAAGCTATCCTTTAACAGAGAGGATGAATAGAAAATTAAAGTTGTACAATATGTAAAAGCATATACATGATAATGTGCCATATTTTTTTCCACCAGTTTTGCTTTTGAGGTTTCATTTGAAATACAAGGCTGAGCCTGGACCAACTAAGTATACATGAGTAAAACTGTACCCTTAGTCCAGGTTAAAATGTGTTCCTTCTGCATTTCAGTCACTGCAGTGCCAGCCAGAAAATGGGATTGATATGAAAAAAGTTCAAACAAAACTCAAGTTGACTAGCCTACTTTCATGGAAGAAGGTGTCTTTTTACCTTTCTGCATTACCAGTTTAAACTGATTTCATTTGTGAATCATTTTCTAAAATGTAAGGTCATATTACAGAACAGTTTATTCTATGTGCATATAAAGCTTGTAACATCTTCCAAAAAAAAGGACCAATCAAGCATTAACTTCTCCTCAGAGTATTTTTATTTCTCAAACTCTATTCCTTTACATGCTTTTATTTTTTGTGGGTGTATTTTACTCTCCCACTGTAGACATTGCCCCACAGTTGGATACACAAAATTAAATCATTTAATGGATTTGTGGTTCTGTTGATTGAGGTCCCTGGGTCTCTGTGCTCCTGGCAGCCACCTTATTTGGTCTGTTTCTGTCATTCACTGTCATTTCCACTTGGCTGGTGCCTGTGACAGGTCAGATTACTGGATGTGCTCAAAATATGACATGAAAGAGAGGACAAACATTCTGATACTGATGGCTAGTGCTCTGCTTGCTACAGCTATCTGAGGAGATTTTAGTAAATGCAGTTTCCTCAGGCTGTTTGGGGAGTCAGTGAAAGAACCGATGGTAAATAGAGGGACCATCTGTGTACATTTACTGATAAGCTGATGCTTTCTGAAATTTCCATTTCCATTGCACGGGTATTGTTAAAGGCAGAAGCTGGTTTACTGACACAGGATTATTTTATAATAAGTTACATTTTTAAACATTGGCCAAGTTGAACACCATTTCGTCTATCTTTTGTACATTTATTTCTGTTCTGTTCAGCTAAACAATTTCAGGTTTTGGGGTGTTAAATTAATTGTGCAGCCTTACTCTACTTTCCCTACCACAAGAGCTCCATTTTCTCACAAAACAGCTACATAATTTAGAGAATATGCCAAGATTTTTTTTTTAATAACAGTTTAGTGAAATAGCTCAAAATATTTAATATATGTGCTATTAAAGAACTTGACAGTTTGCAGAAGATTTGGAACATTTCACTGCTAGTAGCTGTGATTCAGAGACAGATACTGCAGCAGCTTCAGCAACTGCAGTCAGTGAATTAGTGACTCTAAATAGATTTATAAAAAGAAAATAAAAATATGTTGGTATGCCAATTATAAGAGAGAAAAAATCTAGTTCTGGATGAAAATAGAATTGTAAATAAAAATGATGACATCTCAAAGGATCAGTACTAATCTGATTTTTCTTTCCTCAGCAGAACTTAAGAAAAAATTATGATAAAAGAGAATATGTATTTCTATAAAAAATGTCTCTGAGTTTCCATGGAACTTTGTAGCTCGTTTGGTTCAAAGTGTGAAGCCAAATTTACTGGCAATGCAGCATTAAATGTAAATGTGAAATTCACATTTCACATAAAATGAGAACTGGGATGAAGTTAGCCAGTCTGCCTTTGCTGTAAGGGTAAAGATAATGAATAACTCAGTATGTAACTATTGTGAGGGAACTAATGTAGATTATGTAGAATAACCAATGATTAAAACCATGACATACATGTATTAGGTGGTTTCCCACAAATGGACAAACCTGATTTCCAAATTTTCTGTGTTCTACCAGATTTTGTTGTAATCCAGAACTGCTTACTGTTGTAAGAAATAATTTTGATCTCTGCAGTTTTGTAAGGACAGTCATACCTGTACATACCTTGCTTTTTCAGGAACTTAGTGTGGATACTTTTGATCATAAAAGATGTTACTTCTCCTCTTTACACATCAAAGAGGGATGTGGTTAAAAATAAATTGGCCTTTCTTTCACATTAACATGTGGTTATAGGGCTAATAATGATGTCTAAAACCATTTCTATGGTCTCTTTGCACAATGTATAAGATATGAAAATGTCATTCCACCAAATAGCTAAATTTCTTCTGCTGAAGAATTATTTGGGAAAGTGTAAAATACTCTGCAGAGGACATACAGAGACTTATTTTCCATTATAAATGGCAAGTTCTTTATGAGAAATGTTTCAGGGAAACCAGAACACTTGTTTTCAACACTCAAAATCCTACAGAAAAATGGATAGCCTGAAGTAGTGGAGTCTAAATCTATCAAAAGGCCTCATCTCTGATGAAGTTTTCTGCTGTCTGATGGTTTGGGCTCAGAAAAGTAAAGATAAAGCCATGAAACAAAAATAATTTGATGTAGCTGTTATCTAGCAAGAAAATATGGGAATTATAGAGGAATAATAAAATAGCCGTGAAGATAAACATTTTGAAAGCATTTGTAAAGACTAATTTGAAAGGAAGAATAATAAAATTGGTGGTTTTTTGGGGGTTTTTTTACTTGTATTGACCCAATATTAAGAAGTTTTCAATTATTCTTATGTATGATGCTTCTTGTCTTGTGCTCATTACTCTGCATGCCTTTTTCTTGTTACAGAAGGCAAGAACTTCTTTCCCTATTCAGTTCACGTCTTGCCTGGCCTCATGGGATCACGCTGGGCTCTGGAGAGTATGAATTTTCTAGCAGATATTTCTGTCTTGGAGACAAGGTGCCAATGACAATCTCCAAAACTCTATTAATATATGCCTTCTTTCAGCTGTGATCTGGGAGTGTGAAGAGAATGCAAAGGAGCAAAGCTGGTTCCATTGACACGCTTCTTCCTTGTCCCACTGACCTCTCCTTGCCCACAGAGTCAAAATTCTAAGCAGGAAACTGATAGACCCTGATGGAAAATCTCTGGTACACACAATTCTCTATGATATTTACTGGAGACCTCCAGCTGTCTTGCAATTTTACCTCAAAATGCCTGCCACAGCCTCTTTGCTTCTCTTAAAACTAGAGGACTAAGAGAAAGGGAGTATGGTGCCTTTACGTGGTGTCTTCATCCCTCACAGACCTTTCTACATCAAGCAGCAGAAGCACAAAAGCATTTGGAAGATTCTGGAAGAAGGTGGGAGATGGGATTCCTCACAGATAAAAATTGAGATAATTCTTTTAGGTATCAGGAATGAATTAATGAATTTTTCAGAGCAAATAGATTTGGGTAGATGACGCTGTTATTTGTGTCATGTTACCTGCCTACATGAAGATTTTCACCAGCATTTCATGTAATTTAATATGATGGGTTGCAACAGAAATTCAAATTACAATAATATCAGCTGCCTTCTTGTCTGGTACATCATGTAAGTCTGAAACCATGTGTTAGCATTAATAAACAGCAAATTTATACCTGCAAGAAGACAGTAATTTCATTATTAGTAATCTCTTTGCTAAGGCAGATAATTCACTTTCCTTTTCTCTACCTTGTATTAAAGATGAAACAGAATTGTATTTTTACAATTACTGGACTGAGAGAAAATTAATGTCTTCTATGCTGAAAAATTTAAACCTTCTATCTTTCCTCTTTCAAATCTTGCAAGAATATTTTATCAATTACTTCAAAGAGAGTAAAAAAAAAGTATTATAATTAGACAGTTTATGGTTCATGAATGCTCAGAACATAAAAAAAGATCTAAGTTATTTATTTATTTATTTAGTTACTTCTGTCTAACAGAATCAAGACTTTATATACTGCATAATTTATACCTTAGTAGGAAAACACATGTTAAAGGCTTGCTAATTTTTTTTCTCCAGCAAATGAAAGTTTAAATTAAGAATCCTACTGCAAGCCTCACTCTGTCCATCTGTGCATCTGTTGTCCAGACCCTCATCCAAAAAGACATTTTTTAAACTGAGTGCTCTTTTTTTTTCCACTTTTTCCCCCTGGAGTTTATGTCCCTCCTTTAGTGCTTTGAAAGATCAGACCCTATAGAAGGGGTTGGTAATCTTAGGATTAGCACTGCAACATTTAGAAGGTCTTAAAATGATACAGGTCACTTGAAAAAAATCTGCCAGATTTTGCTGTAAATATTACCTGTTGAGTAAGATATTTCCATTCAATGGAATGGCACCATCAGCGACACTCCTGTGCAATACCCTGTGTTAGATACATAATGATAGTAACTGGAAAAGTGTTTACTCTGTCTCCTTTAAAGACAGTCAGATGACAGGGTATTGGTGGGGAGAGGGACTCTGCACCTGCCTGAATTAGGAAATTAGCAGATCCCAAAGCTGGAGCATCACTGTGTGCATTGGGTAGGTGCTACAGCTGTGCTACAGCCCAGCTAGCTAGCACTCCCCAAACCAGCACCACTTTGGAGTCAGCATGGCAGAGTGAGTGTCCTTAGCAAATATTTTGCATCTAGCCATCTGTTTTCCATGCTAATTGCATGTGTTCATAGTTTCTTGTGCCAGTTTTCATCAGAGCTAATGAATGGTCTCAGACACTTTACTTGTATGGATGTAGCTCCCAATCCTCATATACACCATGACTGGATTTAGTTTAATGTTAAAAAGCAGAAAATCTTTCCCTAAGTTATTTCCTTGTTCACAGAAAACTGCTTGAAAGTTTCTAGGACTGAGCAAGTACTTTTATGTGTGCTAAATTTACGTCACACAGAGAAATACAGACAGACCAAGCCAACTGTTCACTTGCTAACACCACAATTGACATGTGGTGTTCTTTAGTTTTGCTTATGTATTGGCTATTTTATACCATTTCTTGTAAGTTTTCTGCAGACTGTATAAAGAAAATGCAAACCAGAATTTGAAATATTTCTTACTTCTCTTATTGGCTCACCAGTGCAATTCAAGAACACTGCTGTAGTAGAATCATAGAATCACAGAATGTCTTGGGTTAGAATAGAACTTAAATTTAGATCATCCAGTTCCAGCCTTGGGCAGGGACACCTTCCACTACACCACATTGCTCAGAGCTCCCTCCAACCCGGCCTTGAACACTTCCAGGGATGGAGCATCCGCAGCTTCTCTGGGCAACCTGCTCCAGTGCCTCACTACCTCCACAGTAAAGAATTTCTTCCTAATATCTATCCTATACCTACTCTCTTTCAGTTTAAAGACACACCCCCTTGTCCTGTCACGACACATTCTTGTAAATAGCCTATGCTACCCCAAGTCCTTCATTAATTTGCGCCGAATTTTATAGTAATAGATAATTATTAAGTGAATAATAGAACCTTTCTATCATTTAGCACTAGACTTGCTCGTGCTAATTGCCCAGAGTCACTTTGTGTAAGATTTACTGGTGAAAGATAAATTATATTAAACTTTCTGCTTTCTCACTGTGCAGAGACCTGCACACATGGACACAGTTTACATGCATTTGGAGCTTCATGAGAAAACAGACATGAGTTTCGCTTAAGTAAAAGCCATATTGTGTGATTTTTCTTTCCTTAAGACAAGGCAGAAGACAAAACACAAAGACTGTACAGTTTGCTTTCTTTGTGCTCTGTCACAGCTTAGTATTCAGCTGCCTTCACAATCTTTGAGTCATATAACCGTACTGCAGTCTTAGATTTTTTCTTTTTCCTTCAAAATAGCCAGTTATCTTCCCATCTTTGCACCATTTCCACTTTGAAAACTGTAATAAATTTTTAATGCCATTTAATTTCATGAGTAGCAAGTTATCATATGAGAAAACAATCATTTTTTCAGTTCTTCTATCCAATTTTCCTTTGGTTGTATAAGTAGTACTCACCATTCTTTGAGAATGTGCATTGTTTAACATGCCAGATGTAAAAAAATTTGCTTTAGTTTTTAATACCCAAATAAGTTTTACTTTCTGACAGTATTTCTTGGAATCTCTGGTTAATATCTCTTAATATGGCAGCTGAGAGAACATGGAAAAAATAATCTAGACTTTTGTTTCATTGCTTTAGCAAGTTTTATACCTAGAAAAATAATTTCCTTAGTTCTGCTTTTACACATTTTTCTTAGTAGATAATATTTTGTACAAAAAAAGCTGCCAAATTGTTCTTGGACAGGGATGCTTGTGAAAATATAATCAATGTTTTGGAAAAGAAAATTGTAACTGTAGATAAAACAATGGTTAGTACAAAAATTCAGTTTTCCTAGAAATATATATTTTTATTTTATTTCCAAAATTATAATTTATAGATGCATGATCAAATAGATCTTGATGCTACATCTCAAAATTTCTTGAAGTGGAACAGGATCCCTTCAACAAGTCCACTTATGTATCTGTACCACATGTCAGCAGAAAAATTGTATGGAAATGCACTGACACGGAGAGGTATCATTATTTCAATAAATTCATACATTTTATGAAAATAAAGATAAAAAGACATAACCAATCCATTAGCTTCTACTTGTTATTACTTTAAATTCTGAACCAAAAAACAATTTATGCAAGTGAACGTCTTTGTATTTATAAAAATTCTTCCCAAATTCAATGGATCTAGTAATTTTTAAGGGCTTAATATGAGGCTAGCAAAGCAAATCACAGAGTCCAGATTCTCAGCTGAAATGTAGTAGATGAAGCAGCTCACAATTCATCCTGCCTGCTAGTCCGAATTCAAGCTTTTCAAAGTGTGTGGGGCCATCAGAAATCTTTCCTGATCTCCTCATTCAACAGAAGCACAATCAGTGGTGCTGGTAATGATCCACAGATTCTATCCTCAGACTAATAGCACAGAAAGTAAAAAATCCAGCTGTCACATGTTCATAGAGATATTTTCCTCTGTGAACAAAGGCACCAAAACATTGGGCCCAATATCATTCTGTAACAGTCTACATGATTCATAGGTGTTCAAAAATGATTAAAAAAGTGGTTTGAGCCCCTGGTTCAAAATAGAATACTGTCATCATCTTAGGACTTTTTTCCATTTCTTTAGAGTTGTCAGGGATATGA
>VXAX01001738.1:57992-90075 GCA_013399835.1 Leptocoma aspasia | reverse complement strand
ACAAGCTAAAACCCAAAATTTATAAAGCAAAAAAGACTTTTCTTTTTTTTTTTTACACTCATGTATTTATTACAGGTCAGGACTTTATTTTCTTTTCCACCTCTAGGAGAACCAAGAAATAACATAGAAATAGGAATAAAAGAATCCAAAAGTTGCATGGGACAGTTGCGGCACACATTTTCAATATCGAATTATTTACCCTCAGCTAAGGTGTTGCTTCGTAAAAACTTTCTCTCCCTTCTCTGTAATAATTCATTCTACTTGCAGCCACCAGTACCTTCAACTGCTGCAAAACAACATTTGGCAATAAGGTTATTAATGGAAATTTAAATCAGCCTCTAGGATGACCCTTAGCTAGTTTTACCAATAATGTCCTTTAGGGAATATTTCTCTTTCTGTACACTGGGTTTTGCCAAATCATAATTTACAAATCTTATATTAAGTAATATCTTTCTCACCTTAAATAATTTGTGTATGGCACCACTGAAATGGATTAAACCTACTTTACTTTCCTTTGAAAACTTGCTTTTAGTGAAGTCAGAGTAATCCAGAATGCTTCAAATGTCAAATACCCATGTGATATTTTATCCTATTTTCTTTTTACGTTCTGATCTTTACTCATTCAATCAGAATGTTTTCTATGATCTTGTATAATGCTGTGATGATATTTATAAGCCTAAGATCAGGTGCATTTCTTTAGTTCTTCTTTTTAAGTTACCTGCAAGGTACCTGAAGATATTTTTTTTTCTGGTCATATGAAGCTATGAGGAATTTGTCAAGACTAGCCTGGAGAGCAAAACAAGGCACCATAACCATGTACATCTTCTTTTTTAGACTTTGGCCTGTCAGTATTCAAATACATCCTCTATCAGTGAATACTTACTTCACTTTCAGCCTAGGGATGTTTTCATACTCAGAAGTAAGGATGGGAGACAAATCCAACAACTACTAAGAAATACATGTATAATGCCTGCCACCAAAAAACTGATACAAAGAAAGGCAGGTAAACACTTAAAAATTAATGTTGCCACCTTTTTCATATTCACACTACAATGTGTTTCACGCTGTCTTGAGATCACTTATAGGAACTTTATAATTTCTTTTTTAAACTACACTGATGTTCCTTTCTTTCTCCACTACTCTTTCTTGAGAAGCTGATAAGTATTTTAAATTTCACAGGCATTTCTGAAAAAAAAAAAAAAAATTGCAAAGTTCACCTCTCGTGTAATTTAATTTGGAACACTGAATTGAAATGTGCACAAAAGTAGGGAAGATATCTTCTCTAAGGAGTTCAACAAACATCAGTTCTTGCCCTCTCAGATAATTTTTTCCAACATTCAAGTAAATAAGCAAAGTTTTTAAAGTGTTACAATGACTTTTATGTACCTGATAGGATAAATCAGAAGTCTTAGAATAGGAAGTGCACGCACTCTAATTTTATTCTAGAGATATTAAAATAAACACCTGTTGAATCTTTAATGAGTGTTTCCACTGTAACAAAAAAATTCAATTTCATAAGTTAAAAAGTCACAGCTAGCAAGGACAGGAGAAAATATTCATTAAAAAAGAAGCGAGTAAAATATTAGGAAATTTAAAGGAAATCTGTGAAAGGGAGGTTGAGGTGGGAAAAAACATGTTTTAGAACATCTAGAGACAACCATCGAAGCTGGCACTGAGACTTTGTAATGGATGTTTTTCCGTCAGACTTTCATAATACAAACATCACACACTGAGTTTAATGTGTGCTGGAAAACTAATATGTCTCACAGAATCATAATATAATAAAGGACTAGCCTATTGAATCATGTGTTATTTATTGTTCCCTGAGAACGGAGCAGGGATTTTTTGTATTACTTCCATAATGTGTTTTTCCAATAATTCTATAATGTTCTGTAGTGAGAAATCTTAACATTTAAGTTTTTCTAATTTTACATTTTTACCAAAACTTTAGCAGAAGCTTGTCTTGCTTCTAGAGTATGATCTAACTCTAAGTGAAGGCAATGATACATCATAGCAACTACAACAGGAATGAGACAAAAGTCACATGCAAGCCCTGATCATGTGTTTCAGAATTTATATTCTACAGCTCAGATTTAGGGCCAGTGACATTTATCAAAGCATAGCAGATTTGCTAAAAGTCTGCAGATTTACCAGCATGTTGTAACTTTTTAGTTCAAACCTGAATTATATATAAAAAAAAAAAAGTTGCTTATCTCTAATATTTTTCTCATTTATTTTTCTGTCATTTTATTTCTGTATCAGTATTAACAACAGAAATGCCATGTCACACAGAAAATGAGCCTGAAGCCTCTTAATTTACTTGCCAAAATTGTGCTAAGTAATCAATTTGTTTCTAACATTTAAGAGCCATCTTAAATCCTAGTTCAAGCACAGCTGCTTTTTTATACTGAAAAATAGACTCAAACATTCACAAAAGAACATAATTTATCTTAATAATGGCATACTTGATGCATTACTGAACAGCACATGGGGGGCAGCAGTCCCACTGCTGGCTGATATATAACTTCAGAGTCACACAGAATACAGACCTAGAAAGCTGGAGAACAGACAGATAACAGGACAGGAAATATTTCACAGGTCAGTGTCAATAAACTGACACTGGCTTGTGGTCTGAATCGCATATCTCCAGGTAGAACTATAATAAAGAGCACATAAAGCTTTCCTTTTTTACTGAACACACAAAAGGGAAAACTAAAGAAATGTCAGCTAGATGGATGAAGAGAATAACTGTCTTTTAATTTTTTTTTTTTTTTTTAACTAAAGGTAGAGATGCTATTTAGGAAAAGAAAGAAAAGAAAGAAAAAGTGAAACTACAGCACGTGGAAAAGGGAAGAGAAGAATAAGATACACCCAGCTGGCATAAATGAACATAAATGAAATTAAGTTGCCTGAACAGCAGGAAACACAATTTGTGCCAGAAACTGTCAGATTGATCTCATCTGTCCCTCAAACAAGGCTATCAATCATTGTCTCGTCCCTGTCTTCAGCATGGTTTTTCTTACCTCCATCTGGCTGTACTTCAGCAGTGGAGTCATATTAGCTGAAATTCAGTTTCTTGTTGCTCATCTTTTGCTCTTCAGAATTTCAGCTATTTCTGCCAACCCTGGAAAGGTATTATGCTGCATATATAAGTGAGCAATATGCAGATCCTAGACAGGAACGGAGGCTGCATTGCCTAATGAACACAGACTTTGACTGATCCTCATCAAATCTGAATTTTATTTCTACCTCTGCAGTGGACATTGAAAATCTATCCTTCTATGTTTAGTTTTCCTCTATCTGCAAGATCTCTATTTCTGTGCTGAAGCCTTCTTTATTCATAATGAATTTCAAAATTTATATATTGCATGTATTCATACATGTAGTACTTAGTCAAAGGCTTAATATTCTATGCCATGTATTTTAGGTTTCTGTAATCTGTGAAGAGGGAAAAGATACTTTAGAAAAATAATAAATTGTTTCATTACTGTGTATATGAATACAATATGCACTTGCATGACTATTCTTTGTTCAGGATCTTAAATTATTAGGATAGAATACAGGAGGTGGAATTAGGATATAATACAGAGAGGTGACATCTTTCTGATCTGTAAAGAAAGGCAAACTAGGAGCCCAGGGTGGCAGCAAGGCAGGCAGGGCAGTGACCTCACTGACAAGGGCACAGCAGTAAAGCACCCAGACAAGAGAGGAGCGGAGCAGTTTTCAAGGTCAGCGATCTGGCTTGGCATTGCCAGGCAAATTCACAGTGATGATGCACCTCTGAAGTCCACCCAGGGTGCTGCAGGTCAGTGGTCTGGCACAGATCAACAAGATACATAAATGGGAAGCAGAGGCACGGATGCAGCGTAGCTCAGGCAAGGACCACATCTGGGTGGCTCAGGATAAGTGCATGTCCTGAGTGAAAGGGGACCAGCACCTTCCACAGGGATTCTCTTACAGCTCTGTATCAAACAGCATCAGGGCCAGACAGCTGCTCTGCTACAGCTGACCTTGAGCCCCCACTGCCAAGTCTACAGGTTGATGGCAGAATTCACTCAGGGCTTGGACATTTTGTGGGTAAGAAATGTAGTTAAAGCCTTCTTAAGTTTTTTTCTCAAATATATTTCATTGCAGAAATATGTGATGAATTGTATTGAACAGTGTACTCTAAAGTAACTGTAACAACTTGCATAGAAAGATTTAGATAAGCATTACTCAAATTGCTACTAAAAATGGCAGACTGACTTCTCTTTTTCTGTTTGAAATACTCTTACACCTGCTAAGTTTTCATAGAGTTCTTTGTGACAGAAATGGCAAACACCAAGACCTTCAAGATATTTCTTCATCAGATATGCTTTACAGAAGAAGATTTATTGATTCATACCCAGTAATGACTCAACCCCAGAAGTCATTAGTAAATCAATTCAGGAAGATTACCTTTGACTCTAATAGTAATTCCATGCACGAATGGTTTAAATGATCAGTCTGGCAAGATACCATGTTTGCTTACCATTTAGAAATTACTATATGACTAACAGCTGTAATCTAAGAAATAGCTCGAAAAGCTTTCTGCCAGTATGTCTAATACTTCAGTTGCTCTGTTCAGAGCACATGAATTTCTGGATTCTAAATTGTTAAGCTTTTTGCTATAACTTAGACCTTTCAAAGATAATCCCCTTAAATTCAGAGCATGGATGATATTGACACATCATTTTTCAACTTGGTAGATTTTCTTAAAAATGCAATTCATCAGTGATCCAGGACAGGAGGACAGTGATAACAGCAATACTGCAAAAGAAGACATATTGCTTACAGAAAGCACCTTCACTGTGCTTTGTTAGGTAATAAGATTGGACCTGAAGTAGGAATATTGTGAAATTGTCTGCTTTGCATGCGTAGTAACTACTTCCAAATAAATGTTATCATTACTACATGATGTCAGTAACCACTTTTGGAAAGTTGGAACTACCCTCTAGAGCTTTCTTTCAAGTCCCAGATGTCAGAACAATGACACCACAGCAATGTACATTGAGGAAAATAGTACCACTGGGTTTGTCTTTCAGACTGATAGAAATTAATGAATAAAGAAACATTCAATATTATTGATAGGATGTCTCAAACCAAGAGCCTGGAAGCTGTTCTTCTCTGATGTCAGTGGCTTATGATGATTATTGACTTATCTTTCTGATTTAAGTAAGACTATACCACTAATGCATTTTTCAGAATCTTTTTAATATTTGATCAAGGATAAGGTAGATTATACATCAAACTGCTTGGAATAGCACAGTAAGATGCAAATGCTGGACAGAAAGTCCGTGAAAACTTTGATTGCTGTTAAAAAAGAGATTACAATAGTAATGATCCATCAGATTTCCACTACTATGTGGGAAAATTAGACTACATGTATATCTGTTTATGAGACTCTAATTGACGTATCATCAATTATGAATAGACAGAAGATGTCAAAAATACACCCTGTTTTCTCCTCATCCACTCCATGCATTGCTAGGGCTGCAAAGAAAGTGGACAGGATTTAACACAAAATTTAATCTTTTGGCTGGAAAAAAACATTCCTAAAAAACATTCCTAAAAAAATTCCTAAATATATTTTAATGATGGAGAGTGCACTGTAGGATAACAATAGTATCATGAATTTTTTATGACTTCTTGTGAAGAAAGAGAGTAACTTTTACCAGTTTGAACAACTGTGAAGAAATGTATCAGCAATAATTTAACCCACACTGGTTTTTAGATTAATTGCATCACATAGGTGTGAACTGTCCTTGTTATGGTCATTGAAATAGCAGAATAAAATCATTCTTGGTATGTGCATTTCTCATGTCCAGTGATTTCACAAATGCTGCCATTTCAAGTCTGAGTTTTCCAGACTTTACCTATTAAAATTGCTTCCTCATGTACTGCAGAAAAGCAAGAAGCCTTCATCCATGATTGAGAAGAAACCTTGAGTACTATTATTCAGGCACAATAGCCTACCTTAATCAACGCATGCATATTTGTTTAGATGCAAATCATTGGGTTTTACATTGCAAGCAAACCACATGATTTTTAAAGGTATCCACCAATCTTCTTATACAGTAAAGTATCTTGAAAGATGTTCATGACTCCTGCAAAATACAGCTAATATTTTTCTGTACTTTCATCCAGGATCATGGTAAAATGATTAACTGTTAATGCTACAATTCCTCTTTTGATATTTTCTCACCTAAAAATGGATCCAGTTTCTCACTTCCTCATTAAACACCACATTGTTTTCTGTTGTTATTATTTTCACGATAAAACAAAGATGTAGAGGTACTACAGGACCGCACCAGGAATCTCACCGACAACTCCATTTACAGCACTATACAAATCAAATACAAAGAATAAAACATTTGAATGAAAAATATCTGAGAAGATCACCAGTGGTGAAAATCTTTAAATGTTTATGCAATGTAAAACTTCCCTAAGACTGAGTTGCCCATATTACAGTGATTGAAATGACTGGGTTATTATATTTAAGAGGAATGTAATATTAAAGTAAGCATGTAAAATGATAATCCCTGACAAAACAGCAATATTGTGACTCACTCTTAAAGTAAAGAAATACATAATTCTCTCAAATTTGCTCTATCATTAATATATGAGAACATGGGGCTTGTATTTAAGCCAAGATAACAGATGGCTGGTCTGAACTTAATTAGTCAAGAAAAAGGCTTTACAACAATGTGTTTTCACACTACGATCCCTCTTGTCCATAAAAGTTGATGAAGCCTAATCCCAAAAATAACAAAGTCAGTGTGAGTCCTTCTACTGTATTATTCACAGATCATTCTCAGTTAAAAGTGCATTATTTGTCATTTGTGCTTCCTACTTGGCCATGTCCTTAGGTATAGATCTAAAGGTAAAGTTTCACAGAACATAGCTAAATATTAGCATGCACAGTCCCAGAAAATCATTGGCATGTCCTTATTGAACTGGAGCCTGGGGGGATCCATGGGTCTCAAATTTATAATCTGCATTCTGGCAAAACAGTTTAATGAGATAGCTCTGATGATGGTATACTGCAAAAACAATTTACATGCAAAGTAGCATGCATATTTAAAATATGCTCTCATAAGCTTTGGAACTTCTCAAACAATGCAGCTGTATACCATACATTACTTTTACATGAACTTTAGTTTGATAAAGAGCATCATCCAACTCTTTATCAAAGTAAACCACCTTCAAAATCAGTTTTCTAGAATGTCATACATGTTAAACAGACAAGATCAGCAAAATTGGATACAGAATTGTGCCAAAAGTCAACAGTTTATCCTACAGAAATTTACTGTATCAGAAAAAAAAAAACTACTGAAGACAGTAAAAAATAAATTAATTTTATGTCTCAGTCTTTTTTTATTTGGTTGTTAAAAAGAATTTTTTTTTTTAGCCTTTACTAATTGTTTACCTATCCTAGTTTTTATTGTAGTTAATAAAATTTAACAGCATTGATAGACGGGAGTTTATGATAGGCATTTATTTATCTGAGTAAATACAGCAAAGGTAAGTCAAAAAAGTGCTGTAAATTGAAAATGTCACCATATCTTAACTCAGTCCTTACAGTTGATTTTAATGAACTGACTTGTCCTTTCACACATCTGTATGGCTTAATATTCACCTCATTAGCTTCTTGAAAATGTTAGTTTTGCCAAGGCACAATTTTAAAAAACTGCTAATATGATTCTCCTAGTTCATTTTATCACAAATTCAAATCCAGCATAACTGTTAGGATCTTGAATTTTGACCCTGGTGAAAAATTCCAGTGAAATTCAATAGAAAGCTATACTACATTTTTAAACTCTCTAATGTTGTGCAGTTTAGTATCACACTGTTGTAATTAACCAAGACTGAAGAATACAGAAAAAAAAAAACAACCCAAAAAACAAAAAAAACCTAAAAACCACCAAATTGAACAAAACAAATGAAAACAAAACCATAAAAAACCCAGCACATTTTCCAAGCTGCTAATGAGTCAAAAATTGTACACTATTCATGAAGTACTAAAGCAATAATCCTCAGCAAAGTTTTGCATGTTTGGGCTAAATGTAGAACTCTGGGGAATTTTCTTGTACTTCTAAATGAGCAAGAATTTACTTATTCAGTATAAGAAAGGTCAGCTGTTTGGACAGCTAAAGTAACAGAAAATACTAATATAATTTTCTAGGAAAAATTTTAGCAATGTCTCTACTCCTTCCTGAGTTTCTGTACAGTTTTGCCTTGATTGACATACTTGCTTTTTAGAACCTGAAACTGTGTCTAAATCACGTGATGCCTTGGGTTTTTTTTTCCTCTCTTCTTTTTTTTTTTTACAACAAAAATAATGGAGATCAGTTCTTGCTTATTATAAGATTTTTTTCCAGGAGTGTGTGCCTTGGTATGCATTAGCGAAGGTAAGAAGTGTTATACTAGGAATAGGAGTCAAATTTGGTTATATTTTTTCAGGAGAGTTTCTAATTGTTAGCTTAATTTCCAGGAATGATACAGCTATTATTTTCTTCTAAAGATAGGAGGCTTTACATTTTATACACTGATAGAGAGCATTCCATATTGATTCTGGTACAGGACTTTGGGACTTTATGATGCTTATTATTAATCAGATATTTCATAATACTTATCCAAGTGGAATGAAAACGTACAGGACTGGGCTTTCCCTGGAGTTATTGTCCTCCTTATTTTGAAATGCTATTAAGAAAATTCAGAATTCTCCTTTAAAACTGGGTGCTGTCCAAAATCCTTTCATCTTTTCAGGCAGAATTCTAGGAGCTGTTCAGTCTTTCTAGGGTAGGTTTCAGAGTACTTTCCTTCATCTCAACAGCCTTTATTTATAACCTGAACTCTCACCTGTTAACAGGGTTTTTTTTTCTTAAATTTTCTGTTCCCAGAGAGTTACAACCCTGCCCTAGATTAAAGAAAATAAAAAGAGACAAGAAATGCCACAGTATATCTTTATGTTTGTCCATTCACATTTGCTAATTCTTTTTTATGTCTTTATAATCTTCTCATTTATCTTTCAGATTTTATTTCCCAAGGCTGAAAGTGGATTTACCACGTGAATCTGAGAGTCTTGTGGCACTTTACTCACCATTGTTGACTACCATGGTGCCTGTGGTCAGATGAAGTTTGCATTCTGGTGACCTGTTACTTTAGATAGAAAAGCTATTGCTGCTCTCTCCTTGTTTTTTCTGCTCTTTCCAAGCACCATGGATTTTGCTGTGCACTCCAGTCAGCCTGATTTTTTTTTTAAGTCCCCAGACTACAGTCAGCCTGATTTTTTTTAAATCCCCAGACTAACACAACATTTATTACAGTGACGACACTTTTTGTCTTATTAGCGTGTGAACCAATTATAAAAGCATTCATTACTTTTCCCTGAAGACAACAGGTCTTATTATTAATGTCTTGACTATTAACAAGAAAAATAAAGTTAACAGCCCATCATGCTTCTTTCTGCATATAGATCAACCAGGTCTCTATGGTTTCATCTTTATACTCAGTAATTTATTTGCAACAAAGTAGTACTCTAACAGTGGACTATTAAATAGCTCCCCGTAGATGCCTTGCAGGCTTGTTATGTACTCCATCCAAATGATTGTCAATCTTTAACAGAATTCAGAGTTATGGTGTTTCTTGGAATTATGTTTCATAGTCACCAGGTTACTAAAACCAGCCAGTTGTTTCACTGGGGTCTCATCAAAAAATCTTGTGTAACACAGCTGATACATCTCTTGTTTTCATAGACTCTTCAGTATGAATCCCTTTTCGTAGGGATAGTTGCTTAAGGGGATTGGGTTTTTTTCAGGTTTAGAGGATTTTTACTACTTGTGAGTTTTAATAATTCCTGCGTCCAGCACTAAATAACTTTTACAAAGCATTTTAGAAAGTTTAATCAGTGTAAAAGTAAAAAGAAATATGTCCTCCTCATGAAGCTTTTTAATCCTCAAGTAGAAAGCTTTCAAGTCAATGGCAAGTGACTTTGAAGCCTCAGAAAGGACTTTTCCCTCTTCTTCATTCACATCTGCATATAACTGAACACCCACGGTTCTCTTCTTATTTTAAAAGCTTACTTAGAACTATCACTTAGTCCCTACTAAGCTTTCTTGTTAGATAGAAAGGTTTGAATGGAGCAAAGGGAAGTACTCCCTCCTAGCCAGCCTCTGAAGTGCAGGTGTGACAGATAAGTGCTACCAAAGTCATAGACACCACGGCAGTGCTGCTCCTTGCTACCAGCCTGGCTGCAGAGCTGTTTCCTAGCACTGGTCTCCCTTGTGTTATAACAAAGCGTGATGCAGTCTGTCACTGTATAACCTAAACCAGGTAAGCAAAGGTAAAGGTTTCATTATAAATGTGACAGCTTGCTTAGCTGAGTTTTTATCAAAGTTCTAATATTTTACTGAAGACATGAGGGTTTTATTGCTCTATTCTCTAGCAACAATCCACAAAAAAGCTGTGATATAAGAGAAAAAACTTACAGTATCTATAGCACCATGTAAGAAATTTGCAAAATATTAACATTTTTGCATCCTTAGAAAACAGAGATGTTCCCCTCTTCCTAGAGATTCAGCAGCTGCAGAAGATCACAGTTAACTGTGGCATTCTAACATAAATTAATTTCCTACTGTACAAATATTAACTGGAGCTCTGTAAATTAAAGCATTCACAGCCTTGTGAGAATAGGTAGGGAATAAACTTCATAAAACCCTTCTCCATTTCATTAATCCCGTTGTAAGCCATCAGTTAAGCCTGCGCTAAACAAAGCCAGTAAACCTCTTAATCCTGGGAAACTTGCCCATTTTTAAATAAAAACCACAACTTAATAAATTCTAGCATCATGATAATTCCTAAAGTAGACTATAAATACTTAAAAGATAATTCTCTCAAATTCAATTCAAAGATTTCTCCCATTTCTAAAGCAATCCTTTTTCCTCTCCATCACACTACCATTTTTTGTATGTCTTAGTTTTAAGAACTGAGCTCTTTAAAGTATTTTGTTGTTGTTGTTGTTTGTTTTTAATTGAATTGAGCGTTCACAAAAATTGTTATATTCTCAAAATTTGAAGTTTCTGGTCAGTTGTGACAACCACCCACACCATGTATTATTCACCCTGTTTTATTGGTCTCCTTTCATGCAGAATAAGGCACGAAGGAACCTTTGCTGTTTGAAAATACATGGAAGAAACAATACTGAATGAACTATGACATTCACAACTATCACTATATATATTTTAAGAAAATCTAGATTCCTCATATTTAATAAGGGCACTGGTTTAACATCACATCATATCATTTCAACCTTAAACAATAATTGAAACCCCCAAAAGCTCACTTTCTATAAATGATTAGTAATAAATAAAAAAATTGTAAATGATAGAGATGGACAATTATCCTTATCTTTTTTTCAATATTAGCATATAATTACTTTTAACTCTCATTGCTTCAAACATGAGGAAGGAAAACATTTCCCTAATCAGGGTAATGTGACAGAAGAATGCAAATTCAGAAAGATTATGTATAATTGAAAATTGGTTTATGTTTCAAATATCAGTTGGGAATTTTCTCCATATTGTCTTTGTCTATGCAGTATTTTAAAGAAAACAAGCATGCACTACATTTTGTAATTGAATAATTTATTTGCCTTTTAATGAAAACAAAATAGTTTCATGTTTTGTATAATGTAACTATTGTTATCGTTCCAGTTAGTGGCTGGAAATACCACAAATGGTATTCCCCAGGGCTCAGTTTTGAGTCCAGTTCTGTTCAATATCTTTATCAATGATCTGGATGAAGGGATTGAATGCACCATCACTAAATTCACAACAACACCATGCTGTGTGAGTGTTGAACTGCTGGAGGTTGGAAAGGCTCTACAGAGGGATTTGGAGAGGCTGAGACCAGTGGTATGAGGTTCAACAAGGCCAGGTGCTGGGTCCTGCACTGCTGGGTCGAAACAACCCTATGGGGAGCTACAGGCTGGGGACAGAGTGGTTGGGAACCTGCCTCCACAGCAAAGGACCTGGGCGTGCTGGTCAACAGCTGGCCCAAGATGAGCAAGCTCTGCCCAAGTGGCCAAGAAAGCCAATGGCACCCTGACCTGTCCAGCAGGACCAGGGCAGTGACTGAGTTCCTCTGTACTCAGCACTGATGAGGCCACACCTCAAATCCTGTGTCCAGTTTTTGACCCTTCACTCCCAGAAAGACATTAAGGGACTGGAGCATGTCCAGACAAGGGCAAGAGAGCGCTAAAGGGTTTAGAGAGTAAGTCCAATGAGGAGTGGAGGAGGAAGCTGGGTTGTTCAGCCTGGGGAAGAAGAAGCTCAGAGGTGACCTTATCACTTTCTACAATCACCTGAAAGGAGATTATAGCAAGGAGGGGTTTGGCTGTTTCTCACAGGCAACTATACAAAAGAAAAGAAGAAATGGCTTCAAGCTGTGCTAGGGGAACTTGACATCAGTAGGAGTTTTTTCATGGAAAGAATTATTCACTGCCCAGGGAAGTGTTGGAGTCACCATCCCTGGAAGTCTTCAACACACAACTGGACACAGCACTCAGTGCAATGGTCTAGTTGTCAAGGTGTTCATCAGTCAAAGGTTGAGCTCAATTAACTCCAAATTAAATGATTTTGTGATGCTGTTATTTGTTCCTTTACTAAGAGTTCAGTGAGGTGTCTTCATTCCTCTGTTTCCTCACTTGTCACGATGACATTGTCCTACACACAGGATTATCTTAATGTGTACTATTGTTCCCATGTTCACAGTTTCCTGTGCATGGAGTTGGTTGTGCACCTCATTGCATAGCTGCATTCTGAAGAGATGAAGACCAATATGACTAATTTTCCTCGTTGTTCAAGATATAACCACAAATTTAATGAAACAAGTTGTCCTTACAGGTGGATATTGTGTAAATTTTTCTTGCACTCTTTTGCTTCTAGTGAAAATGTTTCTGAGCCAAAGCCTACTCATATATATATATAAAAGTACAAATTTAAATTTAGCTAAAAATCTTTCTTTGAACTTGTATTTTTTCATCCACTAAAATTCAAAAGGATACACAATAATAAACATGGAAAAGAAATTTAGCAAGGTTAAAAATGAAGCATGGAATTGTTTGACAATGTCAAAATTAGTATTTTTCATCATTATTTGTGCATGTTTGTCCATACTTTTTTTGAGTCACAGTTCAACGTCATCTATGAAGTATTTGTTTTTATAATAAGTCCAGATTTGGCTCATCCACAGCAGATTTACCAGCCTTTATTTCCTGTGTTCGGCCATCACAGACTGCCTGTGTACCTCCTTATCTCTACCAACCTGAGCTAGATCCTCTTCAGTCACTTCAGCGATCACATTTACAATCCTCTCGTCTCTTAGTCAAATACCACTGAAGGAAAGACCAAGAAAATTAATAATCCTCCTGTTTCTGACTTCAGCACCATTGTGGCCACTTCCCGTTCCACTGGAACAATTTATTGAGGTGAGCATCTGCTATGCAAATTATTAGAGACAGGTCATATTCAGGCTTATCTCTACACAAGCCGTGGCTGTGCAAATACAAAGTTAAGTTTTCCGAGGCAGCAACTTTAGTACAAGCTTTGTAGAATAGTAAAATTTACCCCTTATGCCTAAGTAAGACAACTTTCTGCTTTTCATGTTTGAACCACAAAGTTTTAGCTATTCATTTCTTTAAAACCAAGCAGAACATTCTTGATCTTCTTTCAGATGAAAAACAATGTGATTTCCTTAAACTAATTAGAAGAAACCTTTTGATCATTTCACTAAAACTTTGCAGAAAGCAACCCTGAGGAAGAAAATTAGCCTTCCAATTCCACCCAAACAATTAAATTTTGGCAGTCTTGTAAAAAGCTTATAAACAACTTAAATACTTTTCTAATAAATCAGCCTTGGTTTGTCTTGGTTATAGGTCATCATTACAATTTTAATTAGATATATGTATGATTTATATATCATATGTGCTGCGTGTTTTTAAAACCCAACTAAGTAATCCTCTAATATATAAAGAACACCAGAGTTTTTCTTTGATCTTTCTTTGTAGTTGATTTCTTTCAAATGCTGTATCATCTTAACAATTTTAGTCTTACCATTTATATAATGTTTTAAATATTCAAAACATCATAAAGAATATTGGTGCACTTTTTTGAGATATATACTAAGAGCCAAGTGTGCAGTCGTCTATTCTTTGATACGAACATTAGGAAGAAAAGAATGTAAAAAGTTACCTATAGTACAACCACTGAAGCTGTGGAGCAGATTTTACAAAGGTTCTGGGTACGTTAACCAGCTCTGAAAACAAAACAGCTGTTTCTAGGTATCTAGATCCTTTAGAAGGATATATTGCTTAAAAATATCAAGGTATATATTATTGACTATAAGGGATGAGGGGAAGAAACTTACACTATTTTACTATTTGCAAATCCTATTGCTACATGAATGAACGTGCATTAATGATCTTTACCATATTCTAATGTGTGAAAAAATCTGGATAAAATAAAGATTATATCATCATATCAAAGAGAAGGCAATTTCTTGAGAAATTAGAAATGTAAGTTTAAACGCAAAGAACACACACTAAAATGGCACAGGCAAAAAATATGAAATAGCTTTTTATAATACAAGAGATTGACACTCGTGCTGGGTTGACCCTGGCTGGAGGCCAGGTGCCCAGTAAAGCTGCTCCATCACTCCCCTGTGCAAGCAGTGGGGAAGGAAAAATAAAAGAGAAGGGTCCTGGATTGAGATAAGGACAGGGGATATCACTTACCATTTACCTTCACTGGCAAAAGAGACTCATCTTGAGGAAATTAGGTTGATTTATTACCAATGAAAGTGGAGTAGGGTAATGAGAAAAAACTCAAATCCTTAAAAATCTTTCTCTATCCTTCTCTTCTTCCCTAACTCAAATGTATTCCCAAAGTCTTTATTTTCTCTGCCGCAGTGGTGCAGTGGTGCAGTGGGATGAGAAATGGGAATTTTGGTCAGTTCATTGCACGTTGTCTCTACCTCGCCCTCCTTCTAATGGAGAGGACTTCTCACATTCCTCCTCTGCTCCAGCATGGCCTCCCTTCAAAGTGAGAAGGGAGTCCTCCTTCAAAGTCCTCCATTAACTTCTCCAATGGAGTCCTTCCCATGGGGTTCTTCATGAACTGATTTGGTGTGGGTCCCTTCCACAAGCTGCAGTCCTTCAGGAACAGACCGCTCCAGTGTGGGTTCCCCATGAGGTTACAAATGCTGCCAGAAAATCTGCTCCAGCTTGAGGTTCCTTCTCTGTGGAGATACAGGTCTTGGCAGGAGCCTGCTCCAGAGAGGGTTTCTCATCATGACAAAGCCTCATTCAGGCAAATCCACCTGTTCCAGTGTGGGATCCTCCATGGGCTGCAGTCAGACAGCCTGCCTCACCACTGCCTTCACCAGAGGCTGCAGGAGAATCTCAGCTCCTGCTCCTGGAGCACCTGCTCCTTCTGCACTAGCCTGGGTGTCTGCAGCATTGTTCATCGCACATATTCTAACTCCTCTCTCCCAGTTGTTATTGTTGTATAGGACATTTTCCTACTTTTGAATATTTTACCCCAGAGGTGCTACCACTGTCACTGATGGGCTCAGCCTTAGCCAATGCTAGATGTGTGTTGAATCCATCTGTTACGCATGGGGGAAACTCCTGACAGCTTCTCACAGAAGTCACCCCTGTAGTTGCCTCCTCCACTACCAAAACCTTGCCACACAAACCTAATCCAAGTATATAGTCTTCACTATCTATGGAAAAGTATATGAAAATACACTTTAGCAAAATACATCACCCTTGTTTCATGTGGATCTGCCATAATTTTTCCATTTCACATTTTCAAAAGGGATCTAGGCTAATTGAACAGGAAAATGTTCCTGTTCTCTCACCAGAGCTTTTATTGCCTTTGATAAATAGTCACTCTCTTGGAAAAATATTGATTTGTGTTGTAAAGCTCATTGTTGATCTTTAGGAATAGTTTGTGTCAAGTCATTTTCTATGTTTATTATTTACTTCTAATAGCATTGACAAACCCATTAGGTGCTGACAGTTGTACAGTTTTTCAGATGAGAAATCTTGGCCCTTTCTCATTGTAGAAAAAGGTTACAAGACCCCTTTAATGAGATTCATTTGATTTCTAATTAGCAACAAATGTAAAACTCAAGTACATTTGACAAAAAAGAAATAAAGTCATTAACTCGATCATCAGTCTGCTAAAACAAAAGCTAGACAAAGACTTGAAAGATCAGAAAAAGACAGAATGCAAGATAGATTGCAGTTTTTGGAAGAAGTCCACTAAAAAGAAACAATTTCAATACAAAATTCAGGAAGGAAACAAGAACAAACAAGAGCTCTTTCTAGTTATTGATCTTTAGGAATTGCTAATATTTTGTAACAAAATGCAAACCAATTTTAGAAGGCATCCCAAGTAACCCATTTAAAATTTCAATATTGTTTTTGGCAATAATTTATGAATTACTGCTGAATCATAGAGAAAAAACCAGAGGATATTGTGGTTGTTGTTGCACGAGGTTTACCAGTTTTCCTGGTTCTTTCCCCTGTGCCTAAAGACTCTGATTCCAGGTATCAGAAGGCTTAAGATAGTTCATTTATGATGGCTCCAAGTTCAGCTGAGGCTTTTGCCTCAGCCCTGCAGCCTGGTACAATCTCAGTACGTTTGCTTTCTTCCATAAGAGCCTTAGTGCAAGAATGTCCTGCTGCCTGCAAGAATGCTCTGTGTCTTTCCAGCATGCTTCTGTGTCCACAATGCTCCTGTCCAGAATGTTTCCATCCCTCTTCTCTGGCTGTGTGATACTAAAGTGAGAAGCTGATAAGACCAGCTTCCTCCGACCACACAGACAGACAAGAGGGAGATATGTGTGTCCTTGAACAGAGCACAGCCCAGAGATATTTTTCCAAATCTCTCTTGTTTCCCTTGGGAATGAAACCTAGCAGGCTTGCTACTAGGAGATTCATAAAACCCAAAATCATAATTACCACAGGATATGACTTCAGATAAAAAAATGAGTCATACCACTTATGCTTGAGGCTTAGTTTTGAGGCTTTGATTTTATCTCTACTCTTTTGCTTTTTTTTTTCTTAGAAGCAGATATTTTTGTTATTTTGAATATTGCTACATTTTAAAACTTTCCTTGAGGAAAAGAGTGAACCCCATAAACACGTCTGAACAGCTTTACTTATGAAATTAATCCCATTGAAGGCAACAGCAAAATCTTCCCAAATACAATGGTTCAATGCACAGCTACAGTCACAACGATAAATAAGAACTACAAACAAAGTAAACAAAGATTTTTTTCATATGTAATTATCCTTTGAAAATAATCTTTGGAAAAAAAAAAAGAAAGAGGTAGAATTATATTTAAAAGACATATTGGTGATCATGTTTCTTTTTGGTGAAGAGGAAGAAAAAAAAGATCAAATATGTGATATTTTTTGATTTAACCATCCCTTTGGGTCCAGGCTTGCTTGTTTAACCAGGAAGACAGAGTCTCAAGACTTTCTTTGTTAAATTCCCATGCTGATACTAGCTAGGTATGATTTAAAGTCCTGCATCACAGACAGTACTAGTATGAACAGCTTACTAATAGAAAAGTAATGATTAACCTACAATAAAAATACAGTGAAAACGTACAATATAGGCAAAAGCTGTTTGCTTGTTTGTTTTGTTAGTAATATCAACAACAAACAAGAATAGATAGTTTTTTAATATATTCAATGTTTTAAATTAGATATTGAAAACATAACCTGCCAATAGAGCATTGTATATAAAACTACACTGAAAGGCCCGTTATGTTTTTTGCTATCTGTATATTTTACTGGTAGTTAGCATACAGTGACTATTTGAGTTAATTTTAATTTTTATCTCAGTCATTTCAAAATATGAGCATAAAAGTTCTTTTACCTGATGTACTGTACTACAATTCTCTCAGAAATATACAGAAATTTATGGAATAGAGAAACTGCTCTCCTATTATCCTTGCATGTTCACACACTAAATAGTACCAAAGCAATAATATAGCTCAATAAGGTTCACAGCTCAAACACACAACTTCATCAACTCTAAGTGAACCATAAAGGCCCAAGAATGACAATGCAAATCAGTCTTCCACGTATACAAAATACAGTGAGACAGGAATATTACAGGAATAGTTTTGCCTGGGTACAGAAATAGTTTCAGATAATGAAAGTGTCACTAATGCAATATTGCAGGGGACTCTTCTACATGCTCCATCGGGTGGAATTGAGAAGAACTTAACGATCCGTTGTGGCTCTCAGTACATTTCAAAATGCAAATAGACTTACTATGTTTCTTTTAAGGCAGCCAAAAAAAAAAAATCACAATACAATTGCTGTCTCATGAGATGCTTATTTTTATATTCAACTGGGGGCAAAGCATACAGTCATTCATACAAGGAAATGTCTCTTAATCCTACAAAAGGCATAACATCTTTATGCATTATGCTTCATAATTCTTATTTTACTGTCATCTTGAAATTCACAAAAAAACCAAGAATACTTCAAGAAAATTTCATAGAAGTTAGAAAATAAATGTTTGGCTATCTCTGTAGGATAAATTTACTCCAGAAAAACTGTACAATATTTTTTTTTATTGCAGACAATATATGGGCCATAAGTGGTCCACAGGGATTTACCTTTCATTTTTAACCCCAAATCAAAAGTTCCATTTAAGGCACAGGATATATTTGCCAAGAAAGCTGCCCAGGTCACTTTAAAAACCCATGATAGAGTAACTGCTTTCTGTGGGAAAAAAAAGATCAGACTTGATATCCTGAAGAACTGGTACAACTGTTATTTAATAGGAGGAGAAAAGCAATAATTTAAATGGGTAGTCCAAAATGTACTGAAACCTCTGTCAGGTCTTTTTATTTCTTGTTGATATCTAATCTTGTTTATTTCTGATTATTCTGGTTTTATAGTGAAGTATGATCAATTGCTTGCCCAAAATTCTTCTGTAGGATGCAGCTTGGAATTATTTGTTCCATTATCACTTACTTTGGGTCATTGCTGCTTATGAGGTGGCAGGAAAGACAGGAATGTGAAGCTGCAAGTTAAATAGTGATTTGAAGAAATCAGAATTGGTGCTTCATTTGGTCTGTGTTCACATCTAGACCACGGTGTAAAAGTCCTTTGTAAAAGAATTTTGTGACTCTTAAAATAAAAAATTAGATTCTCAATCATCTTTTCTGCTAATCTTGGCTTGAATCTCCTCAATAGTGCTTATTTGACCTGTGAGTGAGGTCCCAGATTAAATCCTATGCTTAGAAGATTATGCATACCCAGCAGAACGGTCATGTGCTTTGGCTGACAAAGCAGAAGTGTTTGTATAAAAATACATTATTGTGCAAATGCCAAACGTCAGTACTTCTGCTTCTAGTACAACTCTAAAACAATTTCTGAGGTTAAGTTTCTGGATAAATGCTTCTCCTTTAATTCCTTTGGTTCTTCATAAATGTGCCATTTGGACTGGCAGAGGTCAAAAAAGCTTTTTTGAGGTAGAAACACAAAGACATTCAATGCAGATAGAGATCACAATATATTGTCTTTAACAGAAATGAATAATAATGAATAAGTAAGAAATTTTCTCTTCCCGCTTCACCCGACTTTGTTTCTCTCAGAGACTTCAAATGTCTCTGAGACTTCATTTGTCTGAAGTCTCCTATCCTATTGCCTTCACCATATACACCACCCAGTGGTGGGTGTTTTTTGTTTTGTTGGTGTTTTTTGCGGTTTTTTTCCCCTATTTCTATCTTCTAATACTCTGAATACCATATCTATGTCAGAGGGTGACTTAAACTAGTACCAAACTACTTTGTCAAACTAGTAACAAAATAAAATCTTTTGAAAATTTCTACTAATGCGCAACTAATACCCTGGTATGTATTTTGTCTATTACCTATTATGGCATTATCTACTAGCTGAGATTAAAGGAATAATGCAGCTTCTAACCATCTCAATTTATAACATTTTCTTTAAGCAGGAATGTCACCTAATAACTGTCTAATTACCGTGCACATATCTGCCTTTATGTTTTCTTTTAAAACATTATATATATAACTGTATCTTCTATGGATACTTAGGGTACCTGAATCTGTAACCCAGTTTTGATTTGCTTTTCTTTTCCACATAACGCACAAATAAAAGCAACTACATAAAGGGCTGTCATTCCTGAGAATGCAATCAGCTATAATATGAACATTGCTTTGAGAATGCAGTACTGAAACCTTTATTTTGTTTAGTTCAGCCCTTTAGAAGACTTGAAGCACAGGAACAATTGCAACAGTAGAAATAGAAGAACAAGAATTGAAACAACTTTCATCTTCTTGGCTCATTAGCTCTGAAATGAGGAGGTATCATGAATGGTCATAAAGGTGCCTCAGAGAATCGAAAAACTGTAAGGAAGCAACTATAATTAGTTTCCTTTTTGTTTCTTTCTTTTAGTTTCTTTTTTGCTTCAGGGAAATGTGCTAGGAAAATTATACTCAAATCTGTAAAGGCATCTAAATTACAAGTATAACTTAAAAATATTTGTAAATTCCTTCAATTATTTGAAACATAGATGTAATTTTAATGATGTGCTCTACTATCCTATTGCCTTCACCATATACACTATGTTTTAAAGCACCTGCTATCACATATAGGCGGGTCTGACAATTATATAAATAATCAATATTTAACTGACAGCATCACTACAGCTACCAGTCAAGATTGACTCAAAAATTAATTATTCAAAATAGACTACAATCCCATCTTCACAACACAGACATAAAAATATACCTTGGCCTTGAAATTTTAAAAGGAATGGAAGGCCTGGGAAGAACTAATTTCATGATCAAGGCTACTCCTGAAAAGTATTTCATCCAATAAAATTGAGGACTCCAGACTTAACATTTTCACTAACTGTTGTTGTAGTTACGACAACATAGAATGTTCAAAAAATGTTAGATTCTTGAAAGGAATAGTTCCAAATAAGCTAGAGATTTAAAGATTATGAACACTTATAAATTTTAGAAAATGTAGGTTCTAAAATCTTAAATCTTGTTATTTTTGATTTTGAAAAAATGTGTGTGAACTGCAACTTTGGACAGAATGATGACATTGATTTTGTTTTACAAAGTGCATGTGTAAAATGTTGACTAAAGTGAAACACATCTATTTCATATCAATTTTTTTAAAGTTGGTTTGACTTGAAGGTATTTGACTGGAAAAATTTGGCTACCCTTTACAGCATTTTGCTTTTTAAACAAAAATTTACATTGAAAACCCAAGTAATAAAATGTACTCAGGAATCCTTGGTTAACTCAGTCATCTAGATGATATGAATGCCTTAATCTTTTTCAGCCACCAATTAAGGGCATCAATGCCTAACACAGGAATGAGCAACAAAAGTAAAGGTCATCAGCATAGTCAGACTCCCACATTCCCACCAGCTTCATCTATGCATTCCAGCACAGGAAAGACCAAGAAAGCGCTGTAAAATACCAAAATATTTCATCTTATTTGGAGAATTTGTGAATAAAGCCTTCAGAAGTGATCTGATTCAAAGGAAGTGTAAGAATGTTGACTAGGGTCGATGTCAAAAGTGAGACACTGTTTGTGTACCTGAGATAGCTGGGGAGAAAAAGTACCTACAACTTCAGGACTAGGCAAGCAGCTATCATAAAGTTTATCCTTGATTTTCCAAGAAGCCAATAAAAAGATTGTTTTTTTTCTAGTTTTCTCTAGGATATTTAATCAAACTGGAGGTGGTAAGGCACTGTTTCATGGTTTGACTCAACCTGGGAGACTTTCTTATGAGAGGATAATAGACCACAAGTAAATTCTTGTGGATTGACATGCTGTCTTAGAATATTCATTCTTATGAAATGTGAACACCTGAAATGACAAGAATGTGCAAGATTTAATTTTAAAGAAGAAATAGTGTTTCAAGGTGTTCTGGATTTCTGGGCCAAGGGGAAAGAAATTACTTAATAAAGTCTAATCAGAAACAGACTTAGCATATAATTCCCTACTCTGATGGACAGGAATTTATAGTCCCTAAGCCTGACTCAAGATTTAACAGAGATTTCATACTGAGATAATGAACATCAAAAGTAAGTAGTTTTCTCATTATTACTCATTTTCTAGGTGGATTGCTCAGCTTATTTTGGGATGGTCTTTCTGTTCTGTGTTACTAAGTAGCAAACTCTGTGCCATAGTCTCTGACAGCTACTTACACAAGCTAGCACACGAACAGAGGGTTGAAGATAACCCTCTATTAAAAGGCTTGTTAGAACATATTTTACACTAAATTGTAAACTAGTAAACTGCTTATCTACACAGGGGTCTTAAGTATAGTTTTAAAAGACTTTTAAAAGACTTGTTACTGATAAGGAAAAGTTAAGAAAATGCTAGAGAAACATGCAATTAATATTGCAGCTGTTTGAGTTAATTTCCAAATACAGAATAATCAGTATAATTCAAAGTAGCTAAGAAACCTAGTCAGAATCTTATGCTTTGCCAAAGGAACCTTCATCTTTTGTCCAACTTACTGGGGGTAAAAAATAATTTCTTTTTCCTAAGTGCTATTTTTTTTTTTTTGTTTCCAGCCTTAAGAAAACAATTAGAGCTGGCAGTGAGTAATTAAACCAACTAATGAGATGTTATTTTAAATTACAATCCTACTTTCTTTGAACTGTTTTCGCACTAAACCTTAACTACCATAACCGCATTATTCTGATCCCTTTATAGATTCATAAGCTTATTTTCCTCTGGGTTGTTTTCAGTTAAATATCACCCTCAGCCATACTAAGAAATAATTACATCTTTTTAATTGTAGCTTTCCAAAAGCCAAACCAACGCAAACCAAATAAAATGTAGGTTCAGGTCCACTTCATAAAATGAAAGTTATCCAATATTGCTACATCACTACAATACAGCTAGCTATATTGTGCAGATCCTTGTCATGTAAGAAATTGTCTTGTTCAGTTAACTTTAGCAGTCAGGTGAACTGAATTTTTTTTGTCTAAGTGCACCATTGAATATACTGTAAAGTCATTCAAATGGGTTGCTGACCCGTTTCTGCATGTTTTTTTAGATGTTGGTAAAAAAATTATATTGTTTGAATAACATGCACCATAGGGGTGGAATATTTTTGTTGCTTTGTGCTTTGTGATACTGTTTTCAAAGCATCTAGGACATTTTATGTATTCTGTGTTGAACCAAGTAACAAAGAAGATTTATGCAAAATGAGAATGTGAACATTAAATCTCATATGCTTTCTAAGAAATTATATTTCAGCTGCTTTATAGATGCATATTGTGAATAAACAGTTCCTTTAACATCCAGATTTTCCTCCCTATCAATCCATTGCATCTTGCAGTGATTTTTGCAAACAAGACATTTATTAACATCATCTGCTCTCCCTCTATCAATGTTTGTTAAGAAAAATTGTTGAAAGCATCCTGCCCCATTCAGCAGCACAGCACAAAGAGCCACTCTTCTGCCATTACCACCACTGAGAATGTAGTGTTGGAGGGCCCTGAGCAAAGCAATTTCACAGACACTTTAATGCTTACGGCTATGCAGTTTGCCCTCTGGTCTCACCTTAACCCTCATCATGTCATGCTACAGTCCCCTATTCTGAACTGGTAGGAGACAGCTGAACTCCATGCCACACAAAATAGCGATTCTGAGCAGCATTCCCTCCTTTTCATTTTCCCTTTCATTCAGCAGAACCCCAGGAGCTCATTCTCCCACTCTGGAGTACAACAAGCCCCTGTTCTTTCACGTAGAGCTGTTCTTTCACTGGTTTTAAAGTAGAGGCCTCAGGGACCCTTGAAAGCTTGTACCGTATTTCCAGTTCCAACTGGCAAGTCCAGCTCTCTTTTCTTTCTATCTTGCATCTTTCTCTACAGACTTCAAAGGTAGTCTGTCGATTTCTGCCAACACTGTTATAAAGGGCCACGAAGGAACAGGAATTAGAGATGAGAGGTCTCATGTCTGCCTGGCATAAAACTCTATACCCCTGTTGCTGACCTCAAGAGACTCCAAAAGTGTCTTCTCTTCAACCTCCCTGACTTTCTTTGCTGAACCTAATCCCTACACTGTCCACTGTGTCCGACTACCCACGCATCCAACAGCACCAGAACAAGGGAGACTCCTCGCAGCATCTTTCCCTGGCTTCTGCTGGCAGGGAGCTCAGCAAGCACAGCTTCCCTCTGCGCTTGCCTGGCCTTGCACAAGAAATAGAAACCCAGAGGGGTTTTTCTCAAGATGCCAGTCTGCCCCATGGGAATCTACTGAAACAAGTTTTCCGCCAATGCAGAAACAGCTGTCTACTAAGAAAGCAAAGAACAAAAAGAAGAAAAGAAAATACAGAGAGAAGAGCTACCATTTTCTCTAGAGAAAGGGAAAATAACTTTTTGGGAAGGAGCAGGAAGAATTCCTATATCTTGTGGTGGGATGTAACAGTTCAAAAAAGGAACATTAAAGGCAGTAAGAATCAGATGTGAATTAATGCAAAGAGAAGCATGTTTGTGAAATGGAGTCCTAAAGAAAACCTGAATTTTTAACGCATTTTTAAATCTTTACCTGTTTTGTGCTCCTGTGTGAAAATGCAGTGTGTTTGCAAAGGTATGAACATGTGCACAAGAAATTCAGGGGAGGGGGACAAAGTCAGAGATAATTTGTCATTATTTACTAAAATGACCTGGCTTAAAATCCGGAAGGAGGTTAGGACACGTCTACGTTGATAGGCACAGTCAATCTGAAAGTCACTTTGCTAATCTGAACTGCACTGTTTCACAAAGACACACTTCATCCAAACTAATAGACACTGCCTCTCTCCAGCTGTCCCGTGTAAATCTGGGTTATCAATAAACGTCTCATGTTCTGTCCTGTGACTTCCATATTTTTGAGTAAAACAGAATGAAACCTTGGCTGATATATGCAGAAATCCTAAGGTATTCAAGATTTATTTCAATTAGACCTTGAATTATATATCATGCTATTCCAAAAGTACCAGATTTCACAGATATTTGTGCAATATTAATGCAAAATCACTCACAGCAGCAACATAAACCCTAAGAATTTTTTACGGCTTTTTTTATCAACCACCACCAAATTCAAACACCTACTAGTGTCTAGGTCTGACTGCTACAGACACTTGACACTAAGGTCTTCAGCCTTTTGTCTACCTCAGGTGGAATTCTGTTAACACAGGCTGAGCTTTAGGTACCTTTTCAAGCATCAGAAGCTGAATCCAAACTGCTGCAGAGGAAATGATTGAATATGCCCCTAGAATATAAATATGAAGGTGCAGCAACTGCCTTCCCTTGGTTTTCAAATTCCATCCTTGCCGAAACATTTATTTATCTTTGAAGTCAGCTTTCTGCCACTGTTCAAGCTTTCTGGACAAACATGCTGTATATAACAGGGTAAATGTTATTCTTCATCAAAACTAAAGGCTAGTTCAAATATCATTCTACAGTAAAAATAAGAACATATTAGCTTATTCTCAAGTTATCTCGAGTTTTCCTCAAAAATATTAACTTCAATTTATAATAATATTTCATAAAAAATTAATTGTGTCTAATTATATTAGTCTCTGGTATCTCCTCAACAGAAATTAAGGCTAGTTAATTCCATGCAGAGTATCTGATAACATTTCTCTGACTTATATTCAACTCAGTATTCATTATGATTTTCTGAAATCTGAAAAATATTACTTGGTGCTCTCTGGTACTAAAATCTGCAGAAATTAATAAGAATTACTGCTTAACTCTTGAATGTGTAGATCTACGCATTACACATCAATAATTACAAAAACCAAAAAACTTCACAATCAAACAAAAAACAGACAGAAAACTATAATAATATCTATTTGTGCAGTATTTCCTAATCAAATACTCTTATTTTTGCATCATTAAACATGCCACTGAGGAAAAGACAGCAGGTAAAATGTGCTTCTAAAAGCAGCTTAAGGTTTTTGATCATGTCATAGTCTTATCTGGCTTTGATACAATCTTTGCTGTAATATTTGTATTTAGTTTTGGACTGCCTCTCAACAACCACTTTAAAGTCAAATTTACTCTGAGAAAATAAAACATTTTAGAGGTAAGAAGCTCCATCTACTGGATATTCAGATGTATATTCTAACTTTTCCTTTTTTTAATAATCTCATTACTTCCATCTTAATTAATGCTCCCACTCTAATGCAAATCTCTTTGTTTTACATTATTAAAAGTAAATAATTTGCCAATCATATTATTTACTCAACAGAAAAAAAATTGTATGGAATATCTGAGTTACTGCCTTACTTACTTTATTTTTTACTTGAATTTTCTTTCCAGGCAATTTTATTTCACACAAACAATTTAATAAAGTCCTCAAAGTCTTTTAGACCATAGAGTAAATTAAGGCCTAAATATGTATTTGCAAGTCTTGATACACAACCCTAATTTCTATATCAGATCCAGCCAGAAAAAATAAACAACATAAAGATTATTCCACACATGGGCACAACATGGCCCATTTTTCAATATCATGACCAGGAAACACAGTGTAGAATTTTTCCCTTTCATGCCTAAGTATGTTCCAACCATTTTTCAGAAAGAAAGCTATTTTATTTAAATGAAGGCTGGTATCAATCTTTTCAGCTAGAGTCGTGTTATGAACAGCAGCTGCCAGAGGTCCACCATGAAAGTGCAGAGCAAGCACCAGTGCCAAAAGATGACAGCTTTGACAGAGAATATGGGTAATACTGTTGCTTTCCACTCTAACTCAGTTTTCTATCACCTGTGCTGCAATATCTCATGCACAAATATTCAGACCGCTGCAGAATCTACTTATAAGTCATGCCCTACATCATTTATCAAAAGATAATCACCATTAAAAACATTTTTTAAATTTAAAATTGAAGCTTAAAGGAAGGAAAATGTTTGCAAAGATTTACTCAACTATGACAAATATGATTTATGTTTATCAAAGTTTGACTTGGCTCCACTTAGCATTTCAGGCAGTTGATAAATTAACTAACATTATTTCTACACTTTCTCTTCCTTTGCTTTATGTTTTCAGGTTTTTGGGTTTCTCTTTTGTATGATAAGAAGTGGAAATCATAGTCTTTGAAAATGTTAACACACTACTGAGCTGTATATTATCCTACTGTTCACTGCCAAGATCAAGCAGCAAAGTTGCCTTTCATCCTACACCTGGCACCGTTTTATGTGTTTGCAAAGAAGTATTTGCAGGGTGTTTTAGAAATAGTCAGCATCTTTAATTAATTGTTCACACTACATTTTAATGGAGTACAGATGTATCATTTTCTGGACTGGCCAACACAGAAGCCTTAAATTTTAAAATCAGTAAAGTATTTTACACTGGGTCCAGATATAAAACAACCCTTTTTTTTTCCACAGGGAAACAAATATGTCTTGCACTTAAAAAAAAAACAAAGGGAGGGGAGAGAGGGGATTTCTCTTTGCAGATTGACACAGTCCCATGGCAAGGGATTTGCAGAAATGAAAGGGTGGAAACACTTCATAGTTATCTTTCTTGTTGACTGCACTTCATCAAACACTCTGGATGAGCTCAGCAGAGAGATAAGGCATTGGCACACTCTTCTGGCTCTGTCAGGTGGCTGCATTGTACACACAGTGGTCTTAAAGTCAAGAAAGTATTATTGACTGGGGAGATACACATTTGTCGCTTTATCCTCTACCTCTCTTTCCTTGCTCAAATAGACAAGAAAGTATGCCATCCCCCTCCACACACATGCACTTTTACACAGCCCAAAAGTCCCACTGGAATATAAGGCAAATTTCCCCAAAAATGCTTAGAAGTGACAGCTGCAAATTTTAAAAAGCATGATTCCGAGCCATTAGCAGCTTTAAATAAGCCTTTTAAGAAAGATTTGGCATGTGTTGATAAATTTTCTTGACTATGAATTGTCCACTTTTTTTTCTAAACCTCTATCCCTATAAGTACCAGAGAGGAGACATACAGAACTTCCTTGTGTTCCAGTAAGTATTGCTATTAATGTCACTACTCCATACCATCCAACTCAGACTTCTCTGAAACTCTTACTAAACTCTATGTGCATTTTGTCTGAACATGTTAATGCACAGATCAGACATTTGAACAACTCTTGCTGCTTTACAACTGTTATAAAATATCAGACAATACAGAACCTTCCCTTCTTAGAGTACCTTTTCTAAGCTCACCACAACACAGCCACTCAAACACTCAGACACAGATCATAGGTACATTTTAGAATTCTTTCTGAAACAGAAGTTTAAAAACCTCTATCCTACAGAGGTATATACAGAGATATAGAGCATGTAAGAGAAAAGTCATGGAGGCTAGAATGCAAAGCACAGAAATAAGAACGGGAAGACAAAGAAAGTATTGGAAAAGGAGGAAATTGAGATAGAAGAAAAAGTAACAAGGAGACAATATGGAGGTTAAAAGACTGATATCTGACTAAAACCTAACTTTTTCTAAATAATCCTTTTTTTTTTCCTTTTCCTCTTCTTTTTAGATGGGAGCAAATATCCAGAAGGATAAAAAATAAAGGAGAAGAAACTGGAAAGACCCTTTAGTCGCAGGCAGAGATGAGGAAAGCAACAGATAACAGGAAAGAGACTGAATTTGCAACTGCATGTAATGGAAAAACCTCAAACTATTCTGGGGTTAGCTTACTAAAGTCTGAGCAGCTTCTGGTGTTGTTATTTAACAAAACCTCTTTGAACTGTACTTTGACATGAATAGGAACTTCTTTCATATTCAATCTCCTTATGAAAATGTAAATGTCATGTTTTTGTAGTATGGCAAGATCCACACTAAATAACTGTTTTGTATTTTTGTTAAAAGAAAGTTATTATCTCTACAATTTTGTCAGTGTGCAGTTATTGATGACATATATACACTTTATAAGAAAATTCAAGATGGTCTTCCCAAAACAGCAACAATAATTTGAAAGTATTAGTGGAATCAAATTCTATTGAGGTCATGTTCAAAGTCTGAAACCCACAGGACTGGAGCTAAAATTTGAAATCCCTCTAAATAGGGGAATGAAAACTGTGTGTACTTTTAAAATGTTCATTTTTTTATTGCCCATATCAACCTACATATTGATAATACTTGGTGCTTATCAAAAGGATCTTGAGAGTATCAGAAAATAATCTGAAGAGAGAAACAGAAGAGAGGCCCTTCTTCTTTTGAAGGCATATAAAAGCAGTAGTCATTTACAAAATCTTGGTCATATATCACACAAAATAAGCCCCAAATCAAGTGTTACAAATCTAATTAATATCTGATATAAGTTCAAAATTATACTATTGCCAAGATAAATAATGTTCTTTCAGCAGCATTAGAACTCTTCCCTTAATATTTCTCTCTGCTAGCAAGCACAGATTATGTACAATTAAAATCTTTTGCTGTAGACCTTGATTTTAATGATGTTTGTCAACTTCCAGTTGAGAAAATTGGTCATTTTTGCCTTAGCTTGACATCAAATCCATTTTACATTAATTACTTTTTAAAAGCTGGTTTGTTTTACTTTTTGTGGCCCGCTGCCTCTGGGACTGTAGTGTCTGAAGAGTTGCTGCAGTGCTACTGGCAGTGTAGGGTCTCTCACGGGAACAATGGTTCCTTATTTAAAGAGAGAAACACCTACAATTATGCAACTCAATATGTCTTAAAATCAAACAAATGCATGCAACTTACTGGATATTTCAAAGGCATGTTGTTGGTAATGCTTGGGTTTTTTTTGTTTTGTTTTGGTTTTTTTAAATTTGTTAGTTGGACAGTTAGGTTTTGGGGGGTTAGGTTTTCTTCAATCCAGGCAGGATTGCTTTCCTGCCTGGATTGAAGAAAAATCTTTATATTAAAAGACTGACAATCCTCTCTACAGAGAAGCTACAATTTGTAAATTTGTAAAGCTCAACTTTACACCAAATTCTGAATACACCTTTACTTGTGTTGAAGTTGCACAAGCATTTACTGTGCCAGTAGGTCCACTGAAATCCATCCTATTGAGTTCACCCCTAAAGTTAATAAAAAGTTGAAATATATTAACTGGTGGTTCATGTGACAGCCTGCAAAGGTGTCATATGGGATGCTAAGTAACAGACAGAGTAGTGCATTGGGCACTTTGACACTTTGTTTCAGCTGATTAAGAGACTTGGGTTTGAACTCAAAAAGTGATCTTGATTTTGAAGTGGGAATTTAGAAAGAAAATTAAGACTTCCCGACCAACACAACAAGCCCAATAACAGTCCTTCCCAGGTCAAAGTCACAGCTGTGCCTTCAGATTATTTATGAGAGTACTTACAAGTTAAGGCATGCATTCATGGGAATTGCATAATTAAAATGGATTTTAATTGAACACAAAAGATTGTGTGGACCTTAGGCTTTACGAATAACAGTGGCTTATTTGGGTTTAGGTAAATCTGTTCCCAAATGATTTTTGCTAAGCTGAAAAAATGAAGTTATTTTGTTGTGACTGTTCACAAGTATTTCCTACTCGTTATTGGTTAACCCGTCTCAGTTTAAATTTATGCCTTAAATCATATTAGCAAACTTTCTCAGGAAAAAATATCCAAATAAACCAAACCTGTCAGACCTAAACCTCCATGCTACAGCTTTTCATCTGTGAGATCTGGTGAATTAATCCTTGATTTCTCCTAGCTGTTTTCAGTCTTACGTGTTGAGACTGCAGGGTGCTAATGGCTAGAATCATCTTTTGTCTGTGAACACAGTAAGGCACTAATTTCAGAAAGGGCTTCCAGGTGCTACTGTAAAACAGCTTAGCGTTATTAATATGTAATTCTTGCAGTATAACCATCCATATAAACAGTGAAGTGTCTTAATTTTCTTACCTACTTTCAACATGTCTCTGAACGCAAAATGATGTCACATAATTCTGAAGGACATGCTAATACTCATGATAATCAAAGAAGAAAATTCTAGAGGGATTAAATCATATTCCTTTTTACAGAATGAGCATGATAAAAGATGCTGTTTCTACAGGAACACAGAGGTAGTCTAATGCTGAAAATCCTCAAATCCTTCTGAATCTCAAGTTAATTAAAATAAAACTTTCTTGATCATGCTAGCTAAACTAATAAGAAAATTTATCAGTTACTCAGAGTTACAGTATGTGCTTTTACATTTCCACTGGAAAGCATAATCCTAATGCTGAGACTTACCTACTCCAAATCAGAGCAGTATTTTGGGGTTTTCTGTGTAAGTCATTTATTTTACAATGGAAATATGTCTCTCCCCAATACTAACGCAGCTGAATTTATTCCTGACAATCCCTTTTAGATTTTAATCTTTTCAGTATTTCACATTTTACAACTAAGTTTAATTAAATATATAAAAAAATCTTAGGGCTATTTTAAAATTTTGCCTATTAGCCATACCTCAAATACATTATTTAAAGATTCTACTGTCTGAAATTATTTCAGTCATGACTGCTCCATTGATGTGTTAGCACTGAAAAATAAAAAAAAAAAAAAGTCTTTTGGATTTTTAGCGATTACAGTGATGCTGTTCTAAGATCTAGGCACTGAAATATGACTTCAGCTTCAGATGCAACTAGAAAATACTGTGGGTCTCCTTTAGTATAGATGTCTACAACAAGTATGTGTGTGACATGATGCTTCTGATATCCTTCACATGGCTTGTTTTAGCTACAGATGGCTTCTCCAATCCTGAAACTGGTTTCCATGAAAGTGAACTGTTGTGTCTGTTTTAATTCCAGTGAAGATTATTTTTAATTTTTTTTTAAATTTCAGTAAAATTCTTTGATGAACTTTTGATCCACTCTGCGTATTTATGTTGGTGTCATGACATAACATGCTTGACAATCTTAAGCAAAGGCTTCCTATAATTCATTCAAAATCATACCTGCAGCTGTGACTAAACTGGTATTTTAAAGACAGGACAAAAAAAAAAAAAAAAGAATTTGAAAAAAAATAAAAAAAACTGCATTTAAAAAAAATTTTA
>VXAX01001738.1:0-57599 GCA_013399835.1 Leptocoma aspasia | reverse complement strand
ATTTTGGGGTTTTCTGTGTAAGTCATTTATTTTACAATGGAAATATGTCTCTCCCCAATACTAACGCAGCTGAATTTATTCCTGACAATCCCTTTTAGATTTTAATCTTTTCAGTATTTCACATTTTACAACTAAGTTTAATTAAATATATAAAAAAATCTTAGGGCTATTTTAAAATTTTGCCTATTAGCCATACCTCAAATACATTATTTAAAGATTCTACTGTCTGAAATTATTTCAGTCATGACTGCTCCATTGATGTGTTAGCACTGAAAAATAAAAAAAAAAAAAAGTCTTTTGGATTTTTAGCGATTACAGTGATGCTGTTCTAAGATCTAGGCACTGAAATATGACTTCAGCTTCAGATGCAACTAGAAAATACTGTGGGTCTCCTTTAGTATAGATGTCTACAACAAGTATGTGTGTGACATGATGCTTCTGATATCCTTCACATGGCTTGTTTTAGCTACAGATGGCTTCTCCAATCCTGAAACTGGTTTCCATGAAAGTGAACTGTTGTGTCTGTTTTAATTCCAGTGAAGATTATTTTTAATTTTTTTTTAAATTTCAGTAAAATTCTTTGATGAACTTTTGATCCACTCTGCGTATTTATGTTGGTGTCATGACATAACATGCTTGACAATCTTAAGCAAAGGCTTCCTATAATTCATTCAAAATCATACCTGCAGCTGTGACTAAACTGGTATTTTAAAGACAGGACAAAAAAAAAAAAAAAAGTATTTGAAAAAAGATTAAACATACTGCATTTAGATACAATGTTATGTAAGCTGTTGGCCAGGGGATATATACTATTTATGGTTTGTATAATCAATAAAAGAAAGCCTTTCTGGATACTCCTTGTCAGATTCACACATTACCCCCAGAATGACCTTCATTAATATCTACCATGTCAGAAGGGGAAAAATCTTTCAGTTTTTGCACTGTTTATAGTATAATATGTCAATCAATTTCACGGACTGAAAGTGACAGAGTGGCTGTATTCATTATGCTGGTTTGACAAAATCACAGAATGCAAACAAATTTCTATTTTGGGACTTAACTATGATGAAATTTATTTTCTTCACAGAGCTCATTGGACAGCTGATTACATATATTGCAGCAACAGATTGTTCCACGTACATGTAAATGTGCTTTGATCACTAAATGAAGTAGGAGGACACTTTGACAGAGGACACTTCAGCCAGGAAGAGTGATGGGCTCTCATTAGTCACTGTTGAGACGGCTGATTTTTCAAACCCAGCACGTTATAATAGTTTTTTAAGACATCATCTGGACATGGTCTTGATGTCGGCTAGCAAAGACTCGCTGACAATTCATCACAGGCTGCAGAGCAAGGCTGGCAAGGACCCAGGGGAGACACAATCAATGAGCCATAGCCCAAGACGACTGGGAAGGAGGAAGTGGATGAGATACTTGGAATAAGCTGTTAGCAGCTTCTCCTGTGGCCTGTGTATATTACATATTCAACTTTAAACTAACAATCCCCATCAAATTTATACACTTTCCCTCTTTCATCACAGTTCTACAACCAAAAGGTCCAGAGACCTTTTTGTAGAGTTGCAAATAAATATCTGTATAGAATAAGAATCTTTTAACCTTTAATCCCTAAATCAATCTCCTTGAAAAAGTTTGAACCTCAGCCACCTACTAACCACCCAGAAGGGCTGGAAGGGTTCAGTGTGATGTTCACTCTGAATTCTGTATTATTGTATTTAAATTGTTCACCAGTATACTGAAATAAGATTACGTATGCCTTGGGCTGTGATTAGTGATGATTTCCAAAAAGGTGAAAGGGACTAAAATCAGCATCAAGGATGGAGATAGAAGGTTAATGCTGTGTGGCTAACAGAGAAAGCAAATGCCATCAGGCACCTTGAAGAAAGACCTTCTATCACAGAGCATTATTTTCCAGTAATTCAAGACTTTTATTTTTTGAAATTTAGATTTTTATTTTGAATAATTCACTCTATATAACTCCTCACAGCAAATTTCATGTACTTCATAGTTCCCTGTGTGCTTCTTATCAGCTGAACCAGATTACAAAAGATATTGATCTCTGAATTTTCTTCAAATATCGACAATCACAAAAGAACATTTTTTAACTCTTATATTAGAATCCAGCAAAGTTTATAAGCATGCAACATATTTTCATGCAGTGATACTGTTTGAGCAGAAGGCTGCAGTAGAAGATCAGGTTGAAGTGCCCCAGGAGATACACAGGTTTTGTTTGTGGATTTTTTTTCTTACCTCATCTTTGCCAGTTAGATTAACAGCTACCAGAAATATTTACAAAGAGCTCTTTGGTAGCACAGAAGCTCTTCTCACATAATCCCATCATTAATTGTAGATAGGATGATAATCAGCATCATCATGAATTTTACCAAGATGCAGTATAAAAAACAATATTTAATCCATTACATATTCGGACTTGGTGTCTGAAAAAAATTAATCAGGCATAATATCTATATTTATACACAAAATATGTGTAGAATAAAAGTATAGCATAACATTAACATGAAAATTCAGTTAATGATTTGCCATCATTAAAACAATTAACTCAGAATAAAGAACTGCAGAAGACAGCTTTTACTAAACAACTTTGCAAAAAAAAAAGTAAAAAATTAGAAAAAACATCTATAGTAGGTGACACTTTTAGTAATCATCTGATGTTCGAGAAAATGAGCATTTTCCTGAAATAACAACCAGGTCCTACTTATTTTGTTTCCCCTGTTCATTTGATGTAATGCACACAGTTGCCACAGACCAGAATAGTTGCACTTCATTTATATCTGTGTGGAAGTGCAACTCTTACGACAAGAACAATTTAAAGCTCTTTCTTAAGAAGGATAATGAACTAATTGCAACATTACTGCTAATAAAACCAGTCCTTTCTTCTTCAGTTTCACCTTTCATCAGATTATCTCAAAGACATTCTGAACCACTAACTGTGTGGGGCAGCCAATTTTATGCACTTTATACGGGAAATTATGCAGCTGAGAGGGATTAAGCAAGTCTTTAATGGGCACACAATGGGTAAGCAGCAGAACAGTTGTATTAATTGCAGTATGTTGCTCCCTTCCCTGAAAATTTCCTCAGTGCCAGATTCTATACAGAAATAAAGGCTGGTTTAGGAAGTTCAGAAATATACATTATATCATGATGGAGTAGAGATCCTCAGCTGGCTTTTAGTGAGCTGGAAGGTGTGCAGATACTTGTTACCACCTTCAAGCAGGTAAAGGTCAGGGCAACATCTGTGTAACAGGTTAGGAGCTACTCTGTTTTCTTACCTGAACCTTCTTACCTACCTGGCTTCTGGCATCAGCTGAAGCATTTCCAGTATTGTGTTAGCTCTGAAAAACTATAATTTTTAAAGCTGGCATATTTAGTGTGGATGTGGACTCATTCTGAGTCCTGTGTGCAGCTCTGGGTCCTCAGAATTTAGAAAGGCTGTAAAAGCACTTGGATGCATCCAGAGGAGGAAAACAGACCTGGTGAAACAGCTGAAACAAATGTCCTCTGAGGACTGTCTGAGCACTTTATGCTGGTCTATTTGTAAAGAAGGAGCCTAAGTGGCAACTTCATTGTCCTCTATAGCTTCCTCAGAAAGATAAGTTGAGAGGGAGGTGCTGACCTCTTGTCCCTGGTATCCAGTGACAAGACATGTGGGAACGGTTCAAAATTGCAGAATGGAAAGGTCAGATTTGACATTAAGAAGCATTTCTTTACCAATGAGATGGTCAACCAGTAGAAAATGTTTCCTAGATTTTTAGTCAGTTCTGAAGAGTTTAGGCAGCTGGATTAGATGATCATGGTAGGTTCCTTCCAACTCAACAGATTTCTAGTCTAGCCTAGCCTAGCCTAGCCTACTCTAATCTAGTCTAGTCTATTCTAATGTTGCACATTATTGAGATGTTTCACTTAGCAAACAGATCATATAGAAAATGTGCTTAAATACTTTTACAGTCCTTAGTTAAATTAGAATTACTTATGGACAAGTGGTTAGGTTAGGTTAGTGATTAGGGCAACAGTTTTAAGACCCAAGGTCTCCTGAGCATATTCCTTATCTGCATATCCAGATTTCCTCTCAGACTGAACAACCTAGTTGTTCACTGTCTATATGCAGTATTTTCCCTGCAAGTATTTTCTTGTAGAAAATAAAGAATTTTAAACGTGAAGTTGCTTTACCAGAACAAACTAATTTCAATGGAGGGTTCTAATGCATGCTAAGGTGACTTTTTATCCTTTTTACACTCTCAAAATTTTCCTGGTCTAAGCTACAGACCTCTGAGCAGCTCACCGCACTCACAATGAAGGAGGATGGATGAGAGATCTTAGAAAGAAATTGATGTCTTTAAATTTCTCTTTCTTAGAAAGTTACTGTATATTATTTTTTGTTCTAACTTGGAACAAATACCAAACATAGTATTTCAAGGAAAAAAAAAAAATATATATATGTTCCAAGCATCATGAATACTTTTAAATGACAAAACAGTCAATAACCTATGGCAGGGTTTCTTGTTTGTTTGCTTCCTTATGTCTCCTGTATTCATATTATTTGGTAAAAACAAAAAAAAAAGGAGCAAACAGACTAATAGGGATTATTAGGAATGCAGTGGAGCATAAACCAGCATAAACTACCACTATAAACCCATCATGTGGTAACACCATGCATACTGAGTTCAGGGCTGGCCCCTCCAGCACAGGACAGATGCAGCTGGACTGGAGCAGAACAGAGGACAGCAACTATACTGGTTTATGTACAATTGCAAAGAGAAGAACTCTAACTGAACAAAGGGAGGCATTTTATTTTTATTAACAGAATTCTAACTGACTTGGAAAAAGTGAATATGAAATTATTGTTCACAGCTATTTTCTGGAGTAATAACTAGTGAGTATTAGATTACATAAAGGTACTTTGTCCACAAAATAAATGTACATTTAAATTTTTAAGTCATCTTTACATGATATTTCAAGCGTTTCAGGGTTGATTAGACTAACTTCTGGAAGAAAACTCCACTGAGTAGCATCAAATACAAAGGCAAATTTTGTGGCTACAGATTGCAAAACACCTTGAGCCACAAACAGTGCAAAACTGTGTGTTTAGGAAACACTACTATACACTGTGCCTACTGCTACACACTGCAAAGGCAACCAATTAGGGATTTGGTCCAGTTCAGCCATTTTTAATCCTGTACTGTCATATGCACAGAGAATTACCTATGGACAAGTGGTTAGGACAACAGTTTTAAGACCCAAGGTTTCCTGAGCATATTCCTTACCTACATATCCAGATTTCCTCTCAGACCGAGCAACATAGTTGTCCCCTGTCTACATGTGTACTCCATCCATAAAATGAGTATTTTTTCTGCATCATAAGCCTTTAAAATATAAAATATATCTAAAATATAAAATACATTTATATTGTGAATTACTATCATGACACAGAACCTTACATGTCTCCAAAAATCCCAATTAAAGAGGAAAAAATCTCATGTAAAGTATTAAAGTCTCCATAATCCTGTAATTTATAAACTTTGGACAGTAAGAACATCTAACTAAGCAGTAACACATACTTCATTGTACTTCTACATTTAGATTCCATCTTTCTTTCTGTCACTGGAGGAAACAGTAAAGCATTTAATGATTCTTCTTTAACAGGGACAAAAGAACTGGGAAAAAAGAAGTGTTTTCTCTGACATTCCTACCTCTACCTCTTGTGTTTCCAGTGCAATACTGTTAGGACTAGCACACATGGGAAGAAGTAAAATTAGCAGAACAGCTGCTTACACTCACTCCAGCACATAAGCTGTCATTTATTTCAGAATTCCGATAAGTCTAGCAGTAAAACAAATATGCCCTTGCTGTGGTTTTTTTCATCCTTCCTCTCCACCTGTTTGTTATGCTTTTGATTCTGGCTTGCCTTTCTCTAATTAGGTTGAGTTCCCTGGGAAACATTCCTACAATATCCAACCTAGGCTTCCTCAAGGGCACATATCTTTCATAGAATATTGCTGCCTGTGTCCATAACTTCTGTTCTAAATAGGTGACAGAGTCAAACCTAAACCTGCGGCAGCTACTGCAGACAGTCAGTCCCTAAATGTTTGTTTCTTGACAATGAAGTGGAATTTCTGTCCAGAATAAAGAAGGGTGTGAGGAACTCCGTAAACTTTGATGAAATACTTGAGCGCAGGGTGTCAAACAAAGGTGCAAAAACAACGTTGACATTCAACCAATGGACTGTTAAGATTCACAGATTTTAATACAGGTCTCAGCAGGCTAGATTCTTCTTAGAGTGCAGTGAAAGATATGAAAAATAATTAAAGCTTGAAATACAAGATGTTTTAGTCTTCATTTTGACAATGTCTTTTATTTCCCTCACTATTTCTGAGAAATTGCCAAGGGGAAAACAGTTTGGTGGTATACTAGAGGTAAAGATGAAAACAACTATCCTTTTTAAGGCAAAGTAAGGTGAGATGAACTGGATTTGTCGTGGAAAAAAAAAAAAAAAAAGCTGATGCTTTGAAGAAAAACATACAAGAAAGTGCAGAAAACAAAATAAAAAGACAAGGAAAATGCCATTTGTGTCTATGATGCTCACTGCTTTGTTACCTTGCTGTTTTTGACAGGCAGCCACCAGCCTCTTCTCACTTCAGCAGCTATAAGCAAAATTGTATTTTGGGTTCCAAACTGCACTAGAGAAACTAACAGAAATAAAAATCGCATAGGACTCTTGACTACAGAGGTTAAACATCTAAAAGCATATGAGACCTCACTGGTCAGGTTGCTTGTGATGGAACATGTAGCTGTTTTGCTGGTCACGGCTTGTAGTAGTTTTGACTGAATGTATTAGATACAATTAAACAGAAAATAAATAAATAGGAAAGAATGAAAATATGGGAAGTTTGGGAAAAGGTGGTAAGACTGGAATTAGACAGGAGAGGTTCCATGTTCAACTCATGGATGTGAGATTTAGCCAGCATCATTTTAGCATATCAGCCAGACCCTTCCCTGTGAGTAATCTAATGATTCTTCCTGGAATGGTATACAGAAGGTGTGATCCCTCATTTGATCCTCCAGAGTGAGGTGGATGTGACAGCTGAGATTTGAAAGCTTATTTACCAGTGTTTTTAAGAAGCTTTTTTTGTTGGTATCAGTTTCAAATTAGGGGCATCCAAATTGCCAGAGGATTTTTTCTTTATTAGTTAAGTTCATATTTGGGACATAAACCATGGCCTGTTGATTTCCACCTTCATACTTGTTTTGTTTATTGTGATTGTGATTTTAGGGTTTTTTTTTTTTTGCTTGGATTCATCTTTTTTCAACTGTTTAATTTTCTCCTTTTTTCAAATGTAGCATAGTAGAAAGCCAGTTGGAGCTTTGTTATTTGGAGAGCTTGTAACATAGGCAGATGCACAATACCACAAGGAGTAAAAAAGATGGAATAAAAGAAAGAAGAGAGAAACACAAAGTTGATAGAAGAAGAGTAGGGGCTAATAAATGCCTATTGCACATCCATCTGACACTTCTAGAAAAATCTGAGTTTGAAACAATGCTTTGGTGCAAAACCTCTCCCTTAATTCTTTTCAAGAACCAGCAGGCTGGAGGATGACGTCTGTTAAGCTTCTTTTTCCTGGACTTCTGTGGACCTAGTGACCATTATCTCTGATGCCTTTGTCAGGAAAATTTTTAGAAACTAATAAGAAACAGAATTTAGTATGGATACGATACACTGAGAAACAGTCAACAGGCTTTTTGTAAAACACATCAAAGACATCAAAGACCTTGAAAAAGCTAGTACATGAATAAGGGAAAGGCACTTGCTACAGTCTACTTGGACTTCCAAGGAGTTTTCAACATGATTTATCATCAATAATTCTTGAAGAAGCAAAATGGCCAAGGAATAACAAGATTTAACAAGGATTAAACAGGTTGAAAGATAAAAGTCACAGAACAAATCATAATTTTCCATGACACAGGAAATACATTGGTGGAATCACATGAGGTGTGCTCAATATTAAGTTCCTAATTGATATGGAACAATCAGGAAAGTAGCAAAGGCTGTTAGCATATAACACCAATCACAATAGAGCAGGCAAATGCTGATTGCAATGAATTGCAATAATGACATTCATGGTATTTGTGGACAAAAATAGGAAGTCAAAATTCAGTATTGATACAATGCAACACACTGGAGAAAAAAAAACCAAACCCAGTCTCAGTCTGATATGTACAATGATGTGCTCAGAGCTTCTGGAATATCAGGCAAGAGAATGTTCTTTAAGCTGTACAGTCAAATTACAAGAAAACCTAAGTTCAGTACAGGTGAAAATACGCAATGTTACAAGCTATTAGAAAAAAAATAGGAAAATGAAGAAAAAAATATCATTTTACCACTGTGCACATCCATCATACATCAAATCTTGAAAATTATGTGTGTTGTTAGTCCTCTCAGGGGACAAATGGTCAGCAATTATGAGAAAAGCTATAAACAGTTCAAATAAAGAAAAACTGGAAACATGGGGTTTCCTGAGCCTGCAAGATACAGGACTGAGTGAGAAATTGTGTAGGAATACAAAATTATAGATAGAGAGATTGAATAGGAATGGGGTGTTCACTGTGTTTCCAAACACAGGTATTAGGAGTCAGCACACATAACAGGCCCACAGTCCAAAACCAGGGGAAGTCAATATATAGTTAGGATGTGGAACTCAGTCCCAGACCATATAGTGCAAGCTGACAATACGGGCTCAAAACTGGTCTAGACAAACTAACAGAAATAAAAATCACATAGGACTCCTGACTATAGAGGTTAAACATCTAAAAGCATCTGAGACCTCACTAGAATATGAAAGATTACTTAAAAGAAATATATATATGAACCTTCTAATGGCCACTATTGGAAGCAGGAGATGAAGAGATGGAGCTGTGCTCTGCCTCACTATGGCTTCCTGCTTTCTGAACCTTTGCCTGCACTATCAGCTAAAGATTGATAAAAGTGTCAGCAGGAACAGTATTACACTGAGCAAGATTCTTTCAGAGACTTACACTGCAGTTTGCTCTTGTTACTGTAAGGATGACTTCATATAATTTGATGAGAACATGCCCTCTCTTATCTAGGCTGGTAAAGGCTACACAATGATGAATGAAAGGCAAGCAGAAGATATCAACAGGTCCTGTGAAGCAATTTCAAAACCATTTATCCAGCACATTCAGCACCAATGGTTGTGAATATGATAATGAATAGTAATATATGGATGTTATTATTATTGCAAGCAGGATACCTATGAAAAATATCCCAAAGAGTTTTCTCTAGATATGTGTACAATTTGTTGTGACTTGGTTTAGTTCTCAAAACACTCTTGATCTGTTCAGAACAGCATTCCACCTGCTTACTTTTTTCCTTAACTGCCAAGTCAAGATATTTAATGCAAAGAAATTTCCTAATTTTCCCATTCACACCTCCACCTTTTAAAACTTTGCCTTCAAGCCCACTCAGGGCCCCACCTGACATATGTGACTATAGCTTCCCATCCCTGCTAATTAAACAAATAGAAAGGATTTTGAGTCATAAAACCCAGAAGACAGAGAAAATCCATTGCTATCTGTAGTCATAGCACTTCAATAAGGGTCTTTTTGAAGTTTAGCTTATATAAAGACATCTCGTAGATGGCAAACATCTTATGAGAGTTATTAGGCAAGTTTCTATAGAAAAGATTTTATAAGATTACAAAAGGATTTATAATGTCTTCAACTTACATGAACAATATTTCTCTTTATCACATTGTAAGTATTGGTTCACTGCACATGGTTGACTGTGTGAAGCTAACTATCTTTTATTGTCACTTGTGATAGAGTAAGTGTCCTGAATGATCAACTTACTGAGCTGTAAGCATGGCACTGTGGCTATATTTATAAAGACTTATTCTAGGAAAAAAAAAATTGATACTGATGTTATAGTGCTTGACTATATGCATTTCTGGTTTGTTTTTAAAGCAAGATCATTTCTCCTAGATTGGGAGATTGAAAAAATAAATTATTTAGCATATAATTTTTTACTACCAATCTATTCACTGTGCAGAGCTGTAAATGTTTTTTTTTTTTGTAAGTAATCACCAATACAGCAATTATTCTGGAGACAAATAGTCAATATTTTTTAAATGAAGGCACACAGAGTTATTAAGTGAATTTATCCTTACCCTAAAATGTCCACAAAAAGAAAATATGTTGAGAAATGCATAAAGAAATTTGTAGACCGTATATATAGTACCTTTTAAAAATCTCTGAGACATCAACTTAATCTAAGAAAGGAGTGCTGCTGTTCTCCTATTAATATAAATAATTCTGCCTTTTTATACTTGTAATTACATTACAGTACAAATAAAATTTGTATAGAAAACCTCAAGTACACAATGCACTTTATATGTAGAGATCTACATATCATTTTAATCTCTTAAGTGTCAGAAAATCCCTGAACATTGTAAATAAAAACCTAAAATGCTTGTTTCTAGTCCATACATGTACATTTTTTACTTGGATATCCAGAAGCAAGAAAACTAAACTAACCGACTTCTGTGAAACTCGAGAAACATATGAGCGTAATTTTATTACTTTGAGAATACTGCAAAACTCAAGAATGGCTTATCCTAAATCTTAGGCTGTTGATGTTTAAATGACTCCATAAAGTAAAGTTTTCCTGCAGGTAGGCTCTACATACAACATTAAATTGTAGGAATTCTTTAGTCATTTTTATGGCTACATACCCTTGGTATATTAGGATGACTTTTTGGTTTTTAGTTAGCTATATACAACCAATAGGTAATATTGAAAACTGAAATATTCATTGGATAGGGCATGAGACATTTGTTTGCAGCACTGCTTCACCATTGATATCCCAGTACTGGTTTTGAAACTGCATTTGTGTTTTGCTGATACAGCATAAGAGCTATGATAAACTAGTGTTCAGAAATTCAAATTATCCAGTACCTACTACCATAGAAAGTCTTGCTTTGTAAAAGTTTTCAAAGTAAGGAAATCAATGAAAGACAAACCCCACTCTTAAAAAACAGTAAGAAAACTGAGGAATCATTCTTTCACGTGGAATTGGAAGATGTGCAAAACTGAAATTCTCAAGTTTTAGTAACTTACCCTGAAAAAGAAGAGAGGTATTCAAAGTGCAGATGAAACAACACTACTTGTAGTTTTTATGAGGGAAACTGAACACTGATACCATGTTTACATACCTTCCAGATAAATTAAGGAAAGACCAAGGTACTACAATGTGCAGAAGCCAGGACAGAGAGTGGCAATTTTATCTCTTTGACAGATACACACAAAACATACAAGGAAGGCAGTGTTAAGTCTCAAAACTTTTCTCTTTTACAGGAAAGAAAAAGTAAGTTCTTATAGCTATCTTACTGAAGGGAACACTGATCAAATTTGATATTGTAACAGCCTCCAAGAAAAAGAAAAGCCCATAAATCTGCCTATAGTCTTATCTGAGCTCAGAAAAAACACTTCTATTGCTTCTTTGTTTTGTAAATACACAACCAATTGCACCCATGAAAGCATGTATTATAAGGAAAAATTACTCAGTCCATAACCCTAATAATAGTAATGACCAAATTTTCCAGGAAAACAAATACAGTGAAGAATTAATACATTCTTCCTCTGATCACTGAGCAAATTATAGTAAATAGAAAATCATTTCAGATTAATAGTAATTTTACAGAAACAAAATGCTGCACCAGCTCTATACTTTTTCTCCCTATTCAATATTTTTCTCCTCTGAGGAGGAAAACAAACAAACAAAAAAGACAGTAATATATAAGAGTTTAGCTCTAATGAGTTCCACATTCTTATAAATTAAGTATTGTTCAGTAGAGGCTTGATTACAACGAGGCATCTTGCTTTGCTGGAGACTGTATATGTTCCCAACATAAATCTTTACACTTTGCAAGGTGAGCATAAGAGGTACTTGTTCTTCAAGGCCTATGTGTGAGCAAAAATGTACAATCACAAACAACACACTCTAAGAATTTCCAAGCTAATAATTTGTTTTTCTGTGTAAATCCAGCATAGTTAAATCTTTGTAGTGATCCTGGTTCTAAGACCATTATGCACAGAGGAGTAAAGAGACCCACACAACAGCTTAGATGAGCAATCCTCATGGCTTTTGCTGTGCTGTACAAATGCTGTGTCTCTGGGATAAGCCATTTATAACTTGCTGCCTCGGTGTTCAGTGTAAAATGGACAGTTGTGATTATGTCCTGATGTTGACAATGTTGTTGATGTGGGGTTTTTTACCATTACAAACTAACATAAGGAATTTGAAAGAAAGAGCTGTCTCAGGGAGACTGCTGTCCACAGGGTCCTTCATTCTGCCTTCTCCTGGCAGCTGATTTCATTTGCACTAACAAGAAAAACCCTGTTATTTCCTCTCTGTGAGAGAGAATTTCCAGATCAAGCACAGAAAGGATTGGTAGGGCCCTGCTGTGCTTCCCTTAGCTGCAGAAACTAACCAAGGAAAGATCCAGGTCTACAGCGAAGTTATTTCATTATCTGGAATCCATGAACTTTTACTAGCAGGAAATGAAGAAGATGGCTTTTCTTACCCTGAAGTGCTGCGTTTTGGGAAGTAAAGGGTGTAGCCACAAATAAAGTGCCAACTGTTAGTACATTGAAATTTGCTGTACAGTCCACACCTGGACAGCATTGTGTGCATCTGGTGTAGTGGACTCCTGCAAGCAAACAAACATAGATAAATGTTCAGAAACCTTGGAAACTGTACGTTTTGCCAGTATTCTTAGGTAAAACCAGCTGATTCATATCTATCTTCTGAGCACTCTCTTTAGATTTCTTGTTTCCAATGTAAATGTACCATCTATGTCAAGTAATGGATACAGGCAGAAAAACTCCACAGACAAGGGAAAAACACCTTAACCCAGAACAAAACCAACCCCACAGACTTTTGTATATCTGCCACTAGAGTAACAAGCAGGCTGTCTTTGAAAAGCAGCATTTGACAACATAACAAATTCATCTCTGAGTCATTCACTGTTACATACTCCGTTATGAAGAGGTTTTTAACACATTTAGGAACTGGTAAAAATCAAGAGAGCCTGAGAAACCTTCAGCTAATGCCAGTCACCTGCCTGGGTCATTATTTTATAAAGACACAAATATCTCAGCAAGGCAAATTTCTCCATCTCTGATCAAACCTGCAGTTGGTGTTCCTGGAATTGCTGAGCAGATCTGAGCACATTATTCGTACACTGACACATCCTTGTGTGTTTGAAAGGAGGGCACTTGGCAACACCTTTGTCCTACTTTGCTCTGCTTCATTTATTTTTCGATCTGAAATTCCTCTGGCCATGCTTATTAGTGCCAGTCAGTGTAGCCCCATTATTTCAAAGGAACTGCCAACTACATTACAAACAAAGCCTTTCCTGAGACAGAGACTTGCTTCTTCTAGTCAAGCTTGATTTTATTTCATTAATGCACTTGTTCATGTTCTGCCTAGATATCTATCTGCAAACTTACCAGAAAGAGCTATTTTTACCCCTAAAATATAGGCTCTCAAATCATGCACTCACTCATCCAGACTTTGGCATCTCAATGGATAAGGCAGAGATATGATTCACATAACTCATTTTTTATTGAATTTGGTTGAAGATATCTAGTGAGACAGCTGCATAGGTTGCTGCCTTTATCATTATACATCTCCAGAAGGGGTTGTGGGATTTTTTTTTTTATTTGGCAAAGAAAAGAATGAAAAGAAACAATCATTTGTATCTGTCATAACATTTCAGAAGCTTGATTTTTCTGCAGTCCTCATCCTATAGCTAATAACTTCTATTCTAAAAAGGACACCAGGATACCAAGGAGACCACTAGACTGCTTATCAGGAAATAGGTTTAAATGCAGTCTAAACACAAATGAAAACTTGTGGCCTTTGGCAAGGACAAAACAGCCAGGAGATATCTTCTGCCCTTTAGCCACTTGACATTAAGATGCAGACAAAGTAAAAACCAAGGCCCAAGATGATGGGGGAAATTTTGCTTTAGAGATTGGTGAGTAAGATTTAAGTTTAACTCAGTACAAAATGTCAACAAGACTTATTTCTTATCATGGTGGAAAAAGAAAAAAAATACAAGAAAAACAGTTTGAGTCAAATAGAACATTTTGTTTCATTTTGACCTATTGAGAACAAGAATGTGATTGTGTAACCTGAGCTGATATTCCCCTCTTTGCCGGCTGATTCTTTCATCTATCCACAGAATCACAGCTTGAGTTGACAAAGTGCAAGGGGAATTTTAACTCCTACTGAAACAGAATATTATCTGGAAAGGTAGACAGTATGATATTTCATCTATCAAGGATCCATTTTCATATTGAAAGGAGTGGAATAGTGTTTATTTTAATAATGAACAATGGCCCTGCGCTGGCCCAAATAAGAACAAGTAAATTAAGTGTCAGAGAGAAATGCCTGGCCTCTCAGGAAAATTTCAGATGTAAGATTGCATATAAAAGTTTACCTCTTCTGTTAAAAATCAGTTCTATGTAAGGTTCATCTTTACATTAAGACAAAACATAATGAAATCTAAGGAACACCTACATCCCACAGGTTCTTATCCCTGTGATAAGAACAATGCTCCCATTCATGCTCCTGTGACTAACAGCATTTATCTGATTCAGTTATCTACCTAGCTAAAAAGTCACCATGCAAATGATAGACAGACTGAGGAAGAAAACAAAGCAAAGCCAAAAGCTATTCCTCCAAGCCTGGCTGTTTGCTATTAATCAGGTCATTAGCATGTGAGGGTTAATAAAGACAGCAGAGATATCTTTGGAGAAGAATTTTGTACCCCATTGTATCTTATTTCAATTTTTATTTTAAATAAATCAATTGGCCAGCTGACAAATGCAGTCCCTTTCTGACTGGAATGATTGCAAGGAACAATACCATCCATATAAAAAACCTTGATATATTCCAAATAATTACATCTCAGAGTAATGCAAGTCACACTGGATTTTTCCTCCAAGCCTACTGCCAGCAGTACATTGTTATTTGTTCCTGGGCTTCAGATATGTTTTATTCTAATAGTATTTTTAACTAGCTGTAGTTAGAAAAACAGTTTACAAATAAAACTATTTCACAAAAGAATAAATCTCAGTAATGAAATACCATATTTATATAATCCATTTTTCATTAAAAAAACCTGAATGGATTCTGTAACACTTAGACGCTAGACATATGCAGGGGAATAGATACTGTAATCACTCATTAATTTTGAATAAATATTTGAGTTACAATATTGAACTGGTTGGTATTTTAATTGCAATTGATTGATTTTATTTTTGCAGATCATAAGCTTGTTGCATTTAATTCTACAAAGTCCCGCATGGATGCACCAGTATATTTTTACTTGGATTTTCTTTATTGTTTCCTTCCTAGATAAGAGAAGGAAAAAGGAGAGAAAAAATAGAAAAAGGACAAAAAGGCTGCCTGATGCTGAAAAATGCTGCAAACTGAGAATAAAGAAAGAATAGGGAAAAAAAGGTAGACAGAATGTGCAATGGTGAAACAATGTGGAAATAATAAAAATAGTGATAAGAATAATACCATACATTGAAAGAAGACAAAGAACAAAATCATAGGGGGAAAAAAGATAGATGAGCCTAAGGAAAAAACATTCCTATTTCATGACAAATTTCTTACATTCAGTTAGGTTTGTTCTTTAGTGATACAAGTGTGCAAAAGATTTCTCTCTGTCCTTTCCCACCTCCCTCCAAAGCACAAGTACACTTTTAAATGAGGAAAGAGCTACTGACTTGCACATTACATCACTGGCCTTGCAGAAGGATTTTGATGCTCAAGTCCTTCCTCTATCCAGTTAGAATGGAACAATATATGCAAATACTGTGCTAGGTTGTAGGACAAACCTCTGTGCAAGTGCTTTCTTTTCTTCCCCTTTGGAGCAGTAATTATTAAATAGGTTTACCTGAAGATCAAATTCCAAAAAATCTGGGAATATAATAAATCTCTTACAGAACTCCTTGGAGAGTTGCAGCTGTCCAGTGATAATTCTCCTTACTGCCACCTTTCAGCCTTTCTTCCTGCTTGTTACTCCCCTTTCTCTTCTCTAAGAATCATTCCCTATTCATACTTCATTGATAGTGGCAAGCTGCTAATAGCAATGTATTTTGATGAAACTACAAATTTTGGATGAAAAAGCAAAATTACTTGGAAATATTTTGCCTAACCTCTTCTGAGGCCAGGGCCATTATGACTGAAAGTCCCCTGAGGGCCACAGATACTGGAAACTTAGCTGCTCCTTGGAGACTCTTCTTGTGATTTTCACAAAGATGGCTAGTGGTGACCAGAAATGTCAGAGGGTTTTTTACCTGATTGCAAGGAGTGATGGGAATTCCTTGTTGTGGAAGCAACTTTATTTTCAAAAGTGAGTTTCTTCGTGTATTGACAACTCATATTGCTGCCTTGTGAAATCTGGAAGCTTTTGGTTGTGATACTGATAGGATTTAAACATTGGGGGAAAGGCTCAGCCCCCACTAAGTGAAATATCTGCCTTTTTCTTCCAATTCTACCACTATTTTCAGAGACTGTGGCAACTCTTACATAGAGAAGAATCCCTTGAGATTATTTGGATTCTGAAAACAAGTTATCTCATAAAATGTGTAAACATTTAATTCTCTGTTTGCAAAAAAGAAGGACAAAAGGGACTAACTATCCTCTTGTCTTTCAGAAATAATAGGATACAAATATTTATACACACATACAGTCTCTGAAAAGCTCACCTGAATACCACTGAAACATTAAGCATAACCAATTTGCTGCTTTCCTTATATCTGGAACAAATTTCTTTATTCCGTGCATAATTCCAAAGAGATCTTCACATGGTGATGCTCTCTGCATATCATAAACCAGCCTAGTGCTCTACTCACCTTGGCAGAACTCTTTACTTTGCTGTGTCTAATGCTACCATTTATTAGAAGTATGCAAATGAGTGCATAGCTAATGCTGAACATGAGACTCAGTACCTTTCTGAAACCTCAGTTTGAGTGTACTGCTGTCTCATTGTGATTCAACTTCACTGAAAGCTGACCAGGTCACTGGAAAGGCGTCAAGCTTCTTTCAACACGATATTTTGCTTACACTGAAAATGTGTAGCTCCCTGGAGCAAGAAAGGAAAGGGCTGGGAGAAGAGATGGTCAGCATCAGTTCCAGTGCTTTCCCTAGTGACACCTGAATGTTCCTTAAAAAATCTAAGAGAGTGGGTCATGAAAATTTTATGTCTACCAGAAGAATTTTTCTATTTCATAAAGTTATCATGAAATAATTCAAATAAATACTCCCATTTAGAGTCCCTAAGCTTTTCTGACAAGGATGGACTGAAAGAAACATTCATCAGGTGTAAATTTTAACTAATTCCAATACAAATATGAAAAATAAGCACTATTTCACTTTTTTTATATGACTCAGGTTTTTTAATGCTGTGGAAGAATTTCTTTTTTCACATAGATAATAAATTAAAATATATTAATTTACATTATATTAATATGTGTATTTTACTTTTAGCATAAATTTATGCACATATACATACACAGATCTAATAAAAAATCCCTATAAACAAACATTTAAAGAAGGGAAGCAAGGGGAGGGGGAAGTGAGAGATATCTATACCATGGATTATTTGTTTATATTTTTTAAAAATAATTTGTCTGCATAAAAAACATGACCCAGTTTGGACTGTTCTACACATAAACTCTTCAAAAAAAAAGTGTAATACCTGTAGTGGAGTATTAATGCCTGTTCCATTTTTATTTTCAACATAATTTTGTTTGATTTTGTAACTGGACTAAAAAAACTAGAAGTCACAATTTCACATTAAATTGAATATGAAATAACATTATTTAAGACTGTTCAGCATACTAATAACACTATCAGTATAATAAAACAAATATGACACAGTTAAAGAGGATTATTTTCTGTTCATCATATTGCAAAATAGGCAAAGATTCATTCCTGGTCACTTAATGATTTTCTTTTCCTCTATGGTCTATTAGTATTGCAGGATTTCTGAGACAGAGGAAAAATTATGCATGTTCCACAGCACATCTCAGAGGAACAGTTTTCTCATTACTTTGCTGAAATGATTTCTTGCCTATCAACCAATCCTTTGCTAAAGAATATAGTGTTCCACCGTCTCACTTTAGCTTTAATTGTACTCATGGGAGAGTACACATCAGTGTCACCAAGTTTAATAAGGGACCTCTGATACCCTCTAGCTGCCTTTCCTTCTACCAGTGCTTCCTCTGCTTTTCACTCAGGCAGGATAAAATCAGTTTCATTGAGATTTGTATTTTAAACATAATGAAAAATCAAAGTACCCTAACAAGAAGGTCCAAACATGCAACTAAGTTGTTTTAGTGCATGGGTTAGTCACAGGCTAAGTAGAAAGTGATAATGCTGTTTTCTGAATTATCCCTTTCTTATACAGGGCTCTTCCCTGCAGGGCTAACTTCAGTTTGGGCAAGAAACAAATATGGACTAAAGCATTACCTGACAGTAAACTGTTTCTTTATAAACTCCAGTCCTGTTTATTTACTTTAATGAATGAAAACTATATGGATGAAAGAGCATTAATCTTGTAGCATTCAAAACTGCATTACCTTGTCACTAAAAAGCAGTAAGCCTAAATTTAATACCATGACTTCCTTGACAAGGAAAAAACTAGAACAAACCAACCAAAAACCCCAAACAAACAAAACAAAACAAAACAACAAACAAACAAACAAACAACAACAACAAAAAACCCAAACCCAAATAAAAAACCAGAGAAAGAAAAAAATCCCCAATGCCCACACCACTACTTACAACAGTTACAATATCAGAGAATTTCTCCCTAATATATTCTTAGCTCACTGACAGGGCAAAAAGTAGGATGCAAAGACATGCATTTTAAATCTTTTTTTTCTCCAGGAGCAGAAAAGAAGAAACCTTTTTCCTTAACGGTGAGAGGTATTTCTGCCACAGTGAGATCTCCCCTTCCATCTTGCTCCTGAAGCTAGCAAACACCTGCAAGACTCTATGATGATTGATCAGGCCTCTTTTTAAAATAGTTCAAATTTCAGACTCCTGGGAGAAGTGGGATCAACATTTTTATTCTATCAGAGATCTGAGCTCATCTCCCCATTCTTGATGAATTGGATTAGGGTCAAATTTAAAAAAGCACAGGCAGTGACCATGAATAAAGCTGTTCTTAATGAACCTGGAGCACTTACTGAAGCTACCCTGCCTTCTTTCAGAAACTGTTTTTAAGCTCCCACCCTTGCTCCCTGTTTGCATCACAGTCAGTCTTGTGCCTGACTATTTACCTTGCTGATCCAGAGCCTGTCCTACAGACTGAGGACCTCATTATTCTGGATTTGCCCCCTGATCACTGCACAGTGGTTAACCTTTGTTGCTGTTTGCAGACCTACTCTCAACTTGACAACTCAGTTTTCTGTCTTGACCTCTCTTGTCCCTATGGACCTTTCTGTCTTAGGCAGGGCAGGATGGGACCCTTGCAGGTGACACCATTGCTGGTGCTGCTGAGGCACCATGGTGGGCTCCTGGCTCGCCTTCCCTTAGGGAACTATTTGCCCTTGCTGTTACCAACATGGACTATACCCTATTTGACATTATACACATTTCACACAAACACAACCAACCCTCCCCCCTTCCAAAGCTACTTATGCATCAAGATATAAAACACTTTGGACCAAGTTTGTTTCAAAAAACCTCAAGAAATGGAAACAGTATTCTGATCTTATTTTTAGTCTTGTTTTAGCTCAGTGTCGTGTTACTATTATCTTTAAAACAGATTCATCCAAAGCTGATAACAGTTCTATAGTTCTAAATGTTTTTCTCAAAAGTCTTTGCACACATTAGGTCTAGTATTACACATATTGAGTGAGCACCCTTTCAGGTGAAACATATGAAAAACCATGATAATAGTGGGAGAAAACTTGAGGTCTTTAAAGGAAACATCATCTTTCTTTCATATATATATCTATCTATCCATGTATATCTCTATATCTATATCTATATATTTTTTTTTTCAGTGTGTGTTTGAACTGCCCATGCAATTACCTAAATTTAAATTTGAGGGGATGAAATATTTTCTGAAATTTCTCTCTTACATGGAAAAACAATTGAGAAAAAACAATTGAGAACTATTATTAAGCAATATTCTATACAAAATGATAACTCCTTTGTAATGGACATTCAAAAATTTGGAACTAGGAATTAAATTGGTCATAAAACTGAAATAAAATAGTCTAGATTTCACTACTTTCTAGACAGAATGGTATGTCCCAACATTGATATTACCATTAGCTGTTTCAAGTATTGAACAATTACCTATATTTAAAATGACAGTTTCATTAATGACTTGACAATAGTTAGGAAACCATACAGTATTTACCTTTCAGCTGTGTAATAATGAATTTCTCTCGGAAATAAAGCTACTCTGTGGCTCAAGGCATCACTAAACTTTGAGATGAAAACTGGACATTTCAACAGAATTTTAATTGCTTTCTCAACAGGAAATATTGAGATATGGAGAGCTATGAATTACTCTTTAAAAAGGAAGACACCTACAGCCTTGCTGAGACAAACAAATATTCCATGAGTTATTATAAGTGATAGTATGACATTTTTCTGATACCTCTCAAGCAGTCTTCTTGCTGCTTCATAGTCTTTACTGACAAGAAAGTCCCCAGCTTTCTGCCTATAAAATATGACAGAATTATTTTCTGATCTATTCAGAATAACATGCTTGCTACTTCAGGCAGTCATGAGAAAGTGAAAACCCGTGAAAACTACAGTAAACTTCAATGCTTACTGTTACTTCACTATCCCAATAAATCTCTTTCTACTCACACAAATCAAAAGGCTTTTTAGGGTGTGTACTCACAGTGGAATGTTTTCAGCATTGACACTGTCACACTCACAATCTGCCTTGAATGTGTAACTTGACAGAACTGAAAATTGCAGAAGAAATACCTAGGTTTAATATAAGACCATGACAAGCTGTGAACTATGAATCTTGGCAAATTTGGACAACAGTTCCCAGATGATGGGTTATATTTAGCTATCAATCAGTCTCTTGGAGAATTTATTGATTAAAATGATCATTAGATAAAATTACTATATATATATAGTATAAAATTTAGCATGAGGCTCTTCAGGCAGGTAGAATAATAGAGCTGTTTTAAAATTATATATTGGAAAAAAAATACAGCAGTTCAGTGCCAATTTAAATCTTTTCTAGATGGAAATTTAGTGATTTTTATTTTAAAGGTAATACATAAACGTAAACTAGATTTATCTGAGCTGAAGTATGCAGGGCTTGATCTGAGAAAAACCAGAATGTCTGAGCTCTCTTCTGAAGGCCACAAACTTTACTCATCTAGTTCATTTTAGCTACCTAGGAGTGTCTTGGGGGAGTAGAGTGCTAAAGTACATCCAGCTCCTTGCATTCCAAACATGTTCATAAGTCAGAAGTACCAGTCTAGGAACTAAGCACTCATCACTCCTGACTTCTTAAAAAAGGTTTTAATTCAAGTTCTCTGTTGACAGCCTAACATTTTTTTTTGTCTCTGAAATCCAAATAAACACTTTTGTCTCTCCAAAACTACATCCTAAGTTGTGGAACTCTTAATATTTTCTCCACAACTCATGAAAAGTACCAACAGCCTAAAAAGAACTTTCCAGAGGCTTAACACTTCAAAACCTAACTGATGACTACATTCACAGACAGTTTCATGGCTTGCAAGAAAAACTTGGCTTCATACCAATTCCCAAGGCCTAAGAGCATGCATTGAATTCTTTCAATAAACTTTACTAGTGTCCATGACACTTTACTATGTCCACAACAAATACATAAAATTTATATAAAGACTATTACATATTTCAAAATATTTTTGTTCCTCACAGAACATTTTCTTAGTAGCACAGCAAGTGCACAAGCAAAGAACTGAAATCATATAATGATTTAAGCAGCAAAATTTCAAGGCATTACATGCCATGTGTTTTCAGTCACACCATTGTAGAAAGCAATTTTTCATATTTCTGTTTCTTTTTTTATCAAAAAACCAGTATTTCTTTAGGTAAGATCTACACTTGAAGATTAATCAAAGCTTATATTAGTAAAGATTACTCTGAACAGATTTGATCCAGTCAGTGTCTTCCCTTTATTTGTAAAACACATGAACTGAATAAGAAGCACTGTCTTACACAAAAAACCAGCAAATCACCCTAATCCTGAGAAATTCAGAGCATTACCAATTGTCTCTCAGATCAGTGAAAATTAAATTGCTTGACTTCTTTAAAAGGTTAAGAGTATTTTTAGAATGTTTTCTGTGCAGGTGTTAGAGTTCAGCTGAAAGACACCTAACACAGTTCTTAGGATTTTAAGGGAAGAAAGAACACAAAAGGGAAAAATTGAGAAGTGATTTTGGTTTTGTTCAGATTTTGTTCTAGAGTGAAGTAAAGTCATAAATACTTTTTAGATAACCAAAATTTTTTTTGACTTGTAATGGAATACTTTGTTTGCTAACTTTGATAAACCTTTTTTTCTATTTTATGTAAGTTTTTAAAGTAATTTGCTTGAAGGATATCAACTCTAAACACACCTATACTACTGTATTTTAAAGTGAAACTTAAAAAAGCCAAAAAGAAAAAGAAAACTATTTTTTCCTGAGATCTGAGACCTGAGGCTTGTTTTAAGTGTGTATTTTTGTAGTCTTTCATAACTTTATTTTTTCAATTAATTGACTGTTTACCGGGGGAAAAAGTTATCCTACTTGTCATCAGGAAGAACAATTAAAAAAGGAAGATTGTTTTCTCAGCTTGATCCTTTCTTCTTTTCCTGTAGCTACGCAAAACACAGAGGACAGAATGGGACAAGAATTTGTGGCTGAGGATCACTGGGTTTACATAGTTAAAGAAGCATTCTAGGAAGTTCTGTCCAAATCAGTCAAACTGCCTCTTTCCCTGTATAAGGGTATTTAATTTCCTCATTATATAGCAAGGCTGTATTTTGGGACTTTTCATCTCTTCTCTGTCATGACACATCTCTATTCCTCAATGGATGCAGCTTCCTGTCTTTACTGACCATGCATAAAAACTTTTTCTCATTGGTGTTACATTCAAGTACACAGCCTTTTTTGTGAGTACACTCACAGTGAAGTATTGTGTCATTCTGTCCATGCTCATTGCCATTTTCCATGTTCTTCCAGGAAATGCAATGGACCTGGTAGTTTGGGTGAATCCTGCACAATACTGAATGGCCTAAGGCTCCAGGATGTTGTTACAGCTCCATCAATCACACCTACTTTTTTCCCCTAGAACTATAATTGTTTTCCAGAGGAAAATAATTACTAGTCTTGAAGAAACTGTGAACCAAAGAAATTGTGTCCATTCCAGAAGTAGTTGTATCACTTTAGCTGTATTAACAGCATCAAGAAATGCAATTTGTACAATTCCAGTGTACAAACAGATAATTAGGGACCTAAGATAATAGGGGTTTAAGGATCAGCCTCAACATGCTTTATCATTACATTTTAGTTTTAGCCATGGAATCCTATTTTCTTCCCCAGTAACTTTCAAGGTGAATAGTATTAGAATACTTTATACAAATATCCCAAACAACACAGTGAACAAGGCCTATAGTGCTAAAGAAATGTATTGTTATTGACCCTTTGAAAGTGTCTGAAGTTTTTAAAAGCCCTCGGTAATGACAGTTATGATCATCTCCATCGCTGGATTATGGTGATCAGGATCTGACTAGCAGAAGCTTCTATTTTAAAATAATTTATGATTTTTTTTTCTTCAAGATGTTCTATGGTTTTCATTTACCAGTACTCATTCATACATCATACTAACTAAATATGCAAGTGAAGAAAATGGTACAGTCATTTACGGAAACAAATGTAAATAATAAAAATCGGGGATTCAAGGAAAAATAGTATATTCTGTGATGCTAATGCAGGTGTGGGTTTTTTCCAGTGACACATTTTGGGTTTTTGGGGGGCAAATGAATCTACCACTTCTGTTAAGAATATATGTTGTTATAAAACTTCTTCCAGACTCAGAAAAATGTGTCTCTCATTGACACATTTTTGCTTTCCTTTCTATAGCCATTTCTCTTGGTTATCATGTTTTATAAAACACTGTTCTGTTACATTTTTTTTCATCTTTCCCACACATCTATTGTTATGCTCTTTTCTGCCCTTAGGCATTGCTCAGCCAAGAAACACATAATTCCACCCCCTTCCCTATTATATAATCTGCTGCAATTCTAGTTAAATTCTTATCTCTCAACACCTGTCTTGTAAAGAAAAATATCAACAACCAAGTAGTATATTCTATGTACATTCATATCAAAGTCACATAAATAGACTTATTACCATGTTTTCATGCACATGAAGACAAAAAAATAAAAACTTCCAATTCCTTTTCACATAGATGAAGCCTTTACAAAGTGTCTGCTGCAACCTTGAACTGTGTTATTTCTGGAGACATCTAGAGTCATCAACTTCTAACCCTTACCTATGTGGAAAATTTTCCCAGTTGCTCTCGTTGTTATTTTCTTGCTCATTCACAACATACCTTCACAATATTCCTCTACTCTTACCAGTATCTCTATCACTTGACAAAGTGCTAGCTAAAAATGTTGCTTATTTGCTCTTCCAGGTCATTACTGAAAATGTCAAATCACAAAAAATCAACAGGTGTCACTGTAGTGTGCTCAAGAAGTCTGCATCTTCCTTGTTACACTGTAATGATTAGCATTTTACTTGCTGTGCTTTACAAAAATTGTCACATTTCATTTATACGTATTTCTTTTCAATCTTCCTTCTGTAATGTAGGTCAGCACCTGTTCTTTTCAATACCTTGATTTAAACCTGGGGCTTATTTCCACAATACACTAAATATTGCCGATCACCATTTCAAAAGTTAGCATTTCTCAGGCTGGGATCTGAATGCCTCATTTCAGACTTGAGATCAAAATGTAAGAAGGCACTGGTTGGTTTTCAACTTGCTATGAAGACTCTCATATTCCCATTTCACATTAAATTATTTGAAGATGACTGTTTAGATGAAAACTGAACAACTGTAGATGGACTTCAACTTTCAGAGGAAATCTACTGAAATAAGCAAGGAGATAAAACCCAAATCTAAACTACATTGCATTCCCTGACTGACATGGAAATAAAATGTTAACGCTTTCTTTTACACAATTCTAACTGGCTATTTCAGGTGCATATTTGCTTCAACTGCCACATAACAATCATCAGTGATCGCTGTGGGGCAAAGAATGTTTTCAGAATGAAGCCTGCAAAATACTCATTGCTTATAAGCAAAATGTTTCAACTAGAGACATTGACAATCAAAAGAACTATTGTGTGTAAATGGGATGGAGCGTCTATGGGCTGGTTTTATAGACTCTGTCTGTAGCAAGGGATCCTACTTTGTGTAACCTCTGGGGTACTCACAGTAGGAAGAGTTGCCAATTTTTGCTTTCCAGTCATGGCATTCATTGCACAGCAATACTGTTACAGAGCTATAGAAATAAAACAAATGAAAATTGCCTCTAGCATTCTGAAGATGAGTTTCATAACAAAGCACTTTCAAAATTTATAAAATATTCATTCTCTTGAAAATTTTGGATGTTTTGCTTTTATTTCCTTGATGATATTTAAAAATAAGCTATTAGGTTTGAAAGCGATTGTCCCGTAAGATTCATATGTTTGTTCTGAATGGATTGCAGCACACCAGAGAATATTTAGAGGAATTTTTTAAATTATCTTTGTCAGCCCTGATATAACCAAAACTGCCTGAAGTCACTGCCATAAAACAAAAAGAAGTTGAGCTGTCTTTCACAAACAAATAACAAGTATGACAAAACTAGAGATATCTATGGGGAAGGCATAGAGTTTCTGTATAGAAATGCAAAGGGAGAAAAGTAGCTCTGTCTTGTTACTCAGGTTTCCCCTTCTCATTGTGCAAAAGAAAATATCATGTGTACTGTGATTTTGCAGTTACAGAAAGATTATAAAAAGATGGGAAAGAACAAGGATGAAGGTGACAACAAAAGTTTAGGCATTAATAATATCCTTGCTCCCTGTGCACAGTATTGTGATTATTCAGTACTCTGAGACATCATAAGTCTTCACAACATAGAAGATTACTAACTTTAAAATATCACATTCTTTTGTACTTCAGTTTCATCTGAAATGCTTGGGCATTGCTGGCTTTATGAGTAAAGCAAACTACATTTTGGGTAGTAAAATCCAAATCCAGTAAAAGCTTTGGTTGCTTGTTTGGGGATATTTTTGTGTGTTTGTTTTTTGTTTTTGTTTTTGTTTTTGTTTTTGTTGGTTTGTTTGTTTGTTTGATTGGCTGGTTTGGTTCGGTTTTGTTGGTTTGAGGGTTTTTTTTGGTTTTGGATTTTTTTTTCTGTGTTAGTTTTTGGTGGTTTTTTTGCAGGGACATTATGTTTTCTTTGAAAAATATTTTCCTGTTCTAACAGAAACTGAAAATGCTCTTTAAAATTTTAGAACCCCATTAAAAATTGGGCTAAACGGATTTTTCATTCTAGAAGTGCTGTGGTCATTGCCTTTGCTTTCTGCCTGATCACAGATCACAGCTCTTCCCTCTCTTGCATTGACCTGTTTCATCTTCTGTAATGACAAAAAAGCCACCTGGCAACACAGACCAGTTCTCCATCAGACAAGTCAATGGAACAGTTCATTTAAGATTCTAGCAGATGTCAGACTGAAAGAGGGAGGCAGACTCATGTGGTTCCAAGCTAAGGCTGAAGGAGATGGCAGAAATGGCATTTTTCACCTTCTTCAGGGAAGAACTGTTAAACGCTCTGAGCCACAGCCCACAGATTTCAGCCATCCTATAGAATGAACAGCAAGCAGGCTGCTTTTCCTTAAACAACTTCAGCAGCTACATTTGCAACCTTGTGCTACCACTGTACCTTCTTTAATCACATAGAAGCTGACCAAAAGCATGTTTTTTAGGAATTTTTTTATCCTTTGTCATTCCTGTGTGATCTGTATTGGTCTGTACTTCAGTCACCTCTCTTTAGATGGCAAAATGTCTACATGCATTGTCTTGGCTGATGTCTTGGCTGATGTAATACCTGAGATTGTGCAATCCAGGTCTACTACAGCTGTTGTATATTCTGAGAACAGAAATAAATTTAAAAAGAAGAAACAAAAATTAATGATCTACAATGTATAGGTCTAGCTGTTGACAGCAATGGTTAGAAATTTTTCAGTGGAGCCATTATCCAGATATATTTCCCAAAGTCATTATCCAAAGTAAAGGTATACATTCTGTTAAGTTTTCCCACCTCAGAAAACAATGTTTTCTAGCTGTGAATAAACCTTTGTTTTGTAGTATGTATGTCTCAGCTGCTGAGTCAAACTGCTTTGGTGCCAGCACAGTCCAGAGCAGAACACTCCAGCACAATGCACTGGGGATTTTCCTGAACCAGGAAAAAAGCTCAGGGGAGTGGACAAATGCCAGGAGCGTGCAGCTCACATTGTGGCAGCTGACAAGACATGGGCAGGACCAGGAGCAATGATGGGGGGCCACGCCCCCCAAATACAAAAGAAGCCCCTAGGGGAGCAGGGGTGTCCAGGGCAGGATGTGGCTGGCAGGGCAGAGGGGTGTGCAGGAAGGGTGCTGAAGGTGTCAGATTGACCAGGGAGCAATGGTGACCACCTGGCAGAAGCCATGGCACTCTAAGCTTGGCACCCACCACAAGTGATGCAGTTTTGCAGACACCTCGATGCCAGATGCAGGGTGAGCCCTGCTCTTACACCAGGCCTGGCTGGCAGACATGAGCACCCCTGTGGGAGCTGTGCCCAGGTGCAGGAACTCCTCTGGTTAGTGACAGAGCTCCAGGAGGAGGTGAGTAGGTTCAGGAGTATCAGGGAGTCTGAAAGAGTGACACACTACTGGAATCACACCCTACCTTCCCTGGGACAAACCTATCAGGTAGACATGATGTGGAGGATTCCCTATCCTCTCTCTATGTGACAGAATATGGTGCCTCAATGGAGGAGGGGAATGGTGACACGTTCCGGCTTGGCTCAGCAGTTACATCTCCTCCATGATTCTCCTGCCCTTCCAGGTGTCCTTGCATAACAGGTACAAGGCTCTCCAAGTGGAACCAAACAATTACAGGAATGGTGGTTCATCTGGCTTGGAAGTGTCAGTGGGTTAAGTCAGCCTTATAGCCCACATCAAAACCACTTTCATACATTAAAAAAGACAGGTCATTTTCGTAGGAGACTCTTCTGAGGGGCACAGAAGGCCCAATGTGCCAATTAGACACACTTCTAAGGGAAGACTGCTGCCTCTCTGGGGCCTGGCCTAAATGAGTGATGAGAAAAGTTCCTAACCTGGTATGACCTTCAGCTGATCCAGTATCGATTTTTCAGGGAGTTGCAATAAGAAGTCCAAGCACAATCAAGAGAGATGTCAGGGCCTTGGGATAACCCATTAAGGGGTCAGGAATACAAGCAGTATTCTCCTCTACCATTGCAGTTGCAGGAAATTATAAGGGAAGAAACAGGCAGACCCAGCTAACCTATACCTGCCTCCATCACTGGTGTCATTGGGAAAATTTAGGAGTTTTTGGTCATGGGTCGGTGTACACAACACTAGTTCTATGTGCAACAGATGGGATGCACCTTTCTTGGAGGAGAAAAAGTATCTTCACATACAAGTTAGAAGGGATCAAAAAAGGAGCTTTAAGCTAGTTTTGAATGGGGAAAGAGATAAAACCAGGCTCACTGGAGCTAAGTCATGGTATGTAATGGCAATGTTTGAGGGATGATGTGCTAGCAAGGTCTGTGAGCCTGCTGCTCAGTGTTCTGTTGAGTGCACTGGAGCACATTTGAAATATCTCTACATTAATGCACACAGCAAGAGGAACAAACAAGAGGAGCTCAAAGCTTTGGCCCTGTCTCAGAGCTGTGACATTATAGGCATAAGCACAACCTTCTGGGATGAGTGCTGTGATTAGGGTACCATGGTGGATGGATATAGGCCCTTCGAGAGGAATAGACAGGGTGGGAAATGCTGAAGGGTGGTGCTGTATGTGAGGGACTGTATGCTGCTTGCAGCTGGTGATGACACAGCTAAGAGCATCTGGGTAAGGAGGAAGGAAAAAGCAAATAAAGAAAATGTTGTGTAAGAGTCAACTAACATCCACACAGACAGGGCGTCATCAGGGAGACACTGATGAATTATTTCACAAGGAACTAAGAGACATCTCTATATCAGCTGCCCTTATCCTTAGGGGTAATTTTAACTTCCTGGACAATATACAATATTCCCTGAGACTCTCATACAGGAAACACAAACAGGTGCAGGAAATCTCTGAAGCATGTTGAAGATAACTTGGTGCAGGTACTAAGGGAGCCAGCTAGTAAAGATGCCCTCCTAGATTTGTTATTTGTAAGCAGAGAGAGACTCATAGGCAAAGGGGTCTGTCTAGACTGGCTGTCTTGGTCACAGTGACAGTGACAGTTGAGTTTCAAATCATTAGCAACAGAGGAAAAACTGTCCCTATGCTTCTTTTCCTTCCAGTTCCAGAAGACAAATTCACTACTGCTGTATATGTACTGGAAGACATACTGGAAGCCAAGCACCATATGCAGCAAAACCACTTAATATCCTTTCCAAAAAGAAAAAAAAGCTCTCTATTTGCACAGAAGAGCTTCATTCAGATGTTTATGTGCCATCAAATTTGGAAGGAGCAGGTTCAAAAAGCTCTCAGTTCTCAGCAGTAACTGTTAGGTTTGTCAAAAACCACTAAGCAGAAGAGAACATTTGCTCTGACAAAGTAATACTAATATTCAAATAGTTGAGGGTAGATAATAATGCGGGAGTGAGAGCATGGGTGCCACCTTAGGAATTAATAATCTATGTAGAAAACTGGAATTTAAATGCATTTAATCCAAGAAAAAGGACAGATATAAAAGCTAACATCCCTCTAATATAGGAATCTCTCCTGCACAGGCTGAGAACATTGCTGAGACTGACCATGTTGGAAAACAAGCTTGTAACCTGGATAGAAAAGGGAAGAGGAATGACTTGAAACTGATGACAGTGTAAGTACCTTAAGCATCCTTTTCTTTCAATTCCACTACTTTCATCTTTATAAACACTTGGTAAGTTTTTTGACTACTTTGGAGTGGGTAATTTTCTTCAGAATCATAATGGTAAGTGGATATCTTTCCATACATCCAGAAAGGTAAGTTTGCAACTGATAATGCACAAGTCAGAGACCACTTTTTTTTCCTGTTGGCATAATTGCCTACAAAAACTATGTGCTTTATTGGAATACAGTTGGGAGAGCACATGGATAGGAGAGTTTAGAATAGCACAGAGAAAATTTCTTAAAATTTTCACCATCTCATGTCTCCAGAATTTGTTCATTTCAGATTGTATTTACTATGGTTCTTTCACACAGTAGAAGTTGCATGCAAGTCTTTCTTCATATTCATCCCATAGATTCATTTTGCATGCCCAAGTCAGCCCTCTAAAGCACCATGAACATTTTTTTCCTCTCTCTGGCCTAATTAATTTTTTTCATTCTCTTCTTCCTAGTTACACAGCCTCAGAAGGGCTGAACTGTCTGTAAGGTGTCTTTCCTGGGAAATAACAGGATGTGTTTGAAGATCCTTGTGCAAGCAGGAAATTAAACTTGGATCTCTACTGCCTGGCCAGGTCTCTGACCAATACACTGTTAAAAAAAAAAAAAGAGGAAGGGAAGATTTCCCTGGTTGTATTTGAAGAAAGACAAGCCAAGATGTGTTCTTTGGACTAAATTAAAATAGTAGACAATTCCTAGGCCATGTATCCCACATGGATGATACATCCCCATGGTGTCTAGTGAGGCATGAGAGATGACATTGTGATAAATCCTCAGAACTTCTGTATTAACCAGCTAAAGACAGCTGAAAAATTATTACTTAGGGAATGTGCAGATACCAGCTGGCTCTCGCTTCTCGTGAAATCCATGCTGAGACATCTATCTCTATGTTAACACAATTCAGGTTTCCATCCTGGATATTGGTACCTAAGACCCAGATGTTCTGTAGCCCAGGGATCATTCACTTCTACAAGCTTTCTGAAAAGAAAAGAAAAGAAAAGAAAAGAAAAGAAAAGAAAAGAAAAGAAAAGAAAAGAAAAGAAAAGAAAAGAAAAGAAAAGAAAAGAAAAGAAAAGAAAAGAAAAGAAAAGAAAAGAAAAGAAAAAAGAAAAGAAAAAAGAAAACAAAAGAGAAAAAAGAAAAATCCCACACCACACCAGTACTTTACTACACAGATGTGCCATCATTTTAAATGCATTCAAAAATTATAGAAATGCTTGAATATGTACAGGGAAGAGACACATAACTGCACATGAGACATAGATATTATTTATTTAATGAAAGAAAGGGACTTTTATCAAGGACGTATTTATGTTGCAGGTGAGCAATTTGCAGGCAAAGTCCCACAAAAATATTTACATTTTTCTGCTACTGCTTTCAGGGTAACAGTTCAGTGTATGGCCTTTGTAAAAAGAGCATACCATGATAGAATATAAGATCAAATTCATGCCATATTTTAACTTAGATACACACTGAATTTGTAATTTATTCACAGCTAGTTTAATGAAACTAAGTATAATTAGGATGATTCTGTAACTGCAAGTTTGCTACTATGGACACTGGCATTTTTCTATGTTTCTGTGAACAGCTTTGTATAAGAATTATTAATCTTAGTAGTAGATACATTATTAGTAAGATACTGAGGTACTGCACAATAAATCTGACAAAATGATCTGTCGACACATAAGAAAAAGATGTCATTAGCCACAAACATAACACTTAATGGAAGACAGTGTAATGATAGAAATATAGTCAAATGCTGTATAATTAAGTAATATGATCACTAATTTTAGCAGATGGCTGCTTTAAATGGAAGACAAAGTATATTGAGGAAAGGAAGAGAAACAGAAAAGAGGGAGAAGATTGCTAGGCATAGAAATGAAGACAAGTTAGCTTTGAAATGTTTCCCATTACCATAATACTGAAATTCCAGGCAAATGATGTTCTATAACTGCATGAAAAAAACTGCTAAATTAAATGTTTGCTCTTGTTTCTGTATTAGCACTTTTCCTATGTATTAGCTGCTTCTAGATGAGAATCTTTAAATGCCATGTCAATGTCTTAAATAACTAATATTTGGGAAAAGTATCATTGACCTCTAACACCTAGAATAAGAATTATGCTGTTACATGCTATAACTGTATATTTTTAAGTAGCAAATGTTCTTCAAATTAACATGTATTGCCTTTGCTTCTCCTGTGGAAAGCTATAAATTCTCTTAATTTTGTAAGTTTATTTTTTTTATTTGCTAATGATAACATTGTATAATTAAATTGAAATACAAGATATTTTTCCACAAGTATTTTTTGTCAATGATCATATCCTCCTTACAGCCCCGATTCCCACTGAAAATGTAAAGTTCTGGTTTCTCATTTGAGTTACTAAAAACCTGAAAATTTATATTTTGTTTATCTGCTCAGCACCCTACAGTATCTTACCTCTAATTTCAAAAAGACAGCATCTTTTCTCTGGGTTTCTTGCAGCAATGTCCATTCCCACCTAAATGTGCTGTTAAGTCTGAACAAAAAACCCCACTTTATGAAATTCTCCATAGTTATTAATGGAAAACATATTCATGTTAAGACACTCATTTGGGCTATTGGAAAAAAAATAAATAATTTGTAAGGGAGTTCTAAGTTCTCAGACAGTGGTCTGATAACCTCTTTTATACCAGAAATTTCAATTGTGTGTCAGGATGCAAGAAAAAAACAATTTCATTTGGTAAGATTATGTTTGTACTGCGAGCATATTTCTTTCTTTCACAGGGGAAAAAAAAACCCTACCACTGACTTCCCCATGAGCTATTTACCCCATATTCCTGACTTAGGCAAGATCAGTAAAGCACCAGATAAAATATACTTTATCCAATATTGGTGCTATATTTAATATATGCTTGTTGGATACACAGGAACTGGAGAATATACACTGCAGAGACATTTTTTTTCCTATGATTAATAAATAAAATTTAGGAGAAGAGAATCTTGATAGGAATTGGTTTTTATCTGAATATTCTTTGGTTCAGCAGAAGTTCCAAAAAAGGAGAGCATACATTTTTGATAAACAGAAAATATATATGAGTTGGCCAGAATCATTCATATTGCTTTCTTAAATTTCTGAGGAATTTAAGAGCTTGTGTATCCTTGAAACTTCTGAATTTCTTTCACTATGTCAAAGCCTCACCTACCAGTGGAAGTCCACTAGAAGTATATTGGACTACACAGAATTGCTTTTACTCCAACAGTCTTGTTGGTACATAGAACTTTCAGTCTCTCAGTAAATACATGACAGGACATTGAGTAGATTTTTTACCCCCAATTTACATTTAATCAGTTTTGTTCTTTGTTTGTTTTTTTTTCCCAAAGTATCGCTCTGTTCCCACAAAGTAAATAGTGACTTTAAAAGCTTGCGTTAAATGAATTTGGGGAGCTCTAAGAGGCAAAAAATTGATAAGGCAAAGATGTTGAAAAGAAGCACAGACTGACTAATAAGTAGCTGAAATTTATTTGGAAGGACTCCCTCCCTGACTTCTTGAGATGGTTTGACCTTGGCTGCACACCAGAGCCCACCAATGCCACTCTTTCACTCCCCTCCTCATCTGGAGAGGGGAGAGAAAATATAATGAAAGGTTCATGGACTGAGACAAGGACAGGGAAAGATCATTCCCTGATTACTGCCACAGGACAAACAGACTCAACTTGAGGAAAATATGTTAATTAGATACCAATCAAAACAAAGCAGGAAAAGGAAAAATAAAATAAAACCAAACGTTAGAACACTGTCATCTTCTTGGGCTTAACTTTAATCCTGACTCAGTATTTCCCCAGTGGCAAGGGGGCTGAGGAATGGAGCTTACAGTTAGTTCATCACATTTTTTTGCACTTTTTGCTCCTTCAGGGAGAAAAGTCTCTCCCTTGCCCCAATGTGAGGTCCCTCCCATGGGCTGCAGTTCTTCATGAACTGCTCCATCATGGGTCCCTCTCCAGTGTGAGAACCCCATAGAGTCCTTCAGGACTTCAGTGCTTCAGTGTGGTTCCCCACGGGGTCTCAAGTCCTGCCAAGAAAACCTGTTCCTGCATGAGCTTCTTTCTCCACAGGGCCACTGGTCCTGCCAGGAGCCTGCTCCAGCATGGATTTCCTACAGATTCACAGCCTCCTTCAGGCATCTTCTGCTCTGGCATGTGGTCCTCTATGGGCTGCAGGTGGCTCCCTGCTCCACCATGGACCTTCTTGGGCTGGAGGGGCACAGCTGCCTCACCATGGTCTGCACCACAGGTTGCAGAAGAATCTCAGCTCCAGCACCAGAAACACCTCCTCCCCTTCCTTATTCACTGATCTCGGTGTCTGCAAGGTCCTTTCCCTCACAGATGCTCACTTCTCTTTTCTCTGGCTACGATTTGCTTCTGAGATGTAACATTTTTTTCTTTTGCTTCTCAAATACCTTATCCCAGAGACACTATCACTATCACTGACCGGCTCAGCCTTGGCCAGCAATGGGTCTGTCTTGGAGCCCATTGGTATTTTCTCCATTGGACACAAGAGAAGCTTCTCACATCTTCTCACAGAATCCACCTCTGTAGCTCTCCTGCTACTAAAACCTTGCCAAGCAAACTCAATATACTTCTTTGCCATGTTTTTTTGTTAGGGTGTCATGAGAGCCTCACATTTGTTATGCCACTACCAGAACAGGCATTTTGGAATGCATTATTTAGTACATAACAGATTTACTAACACTTTACTAAACTTTACTAATTATTCAGTAACCTCATTGACCTCATGCAGGAAATAAAAAAAAAAGAAAAGCAGACCTTGTCAATCAAGAAAAAAAAAAAGAAGTTAATGAACCCATGTCCTACACCTGTATGAAAAAAGTCAAGTACAAAAATAGTCTCTATAGAACACAACTATTGTCAGACCATGCATTAAACTGACTCTTGGAAAAAAAATAATTACATAGCATAAGTAAAACTAGCAAAGGTATTTCCAAGTTTCTAACAGAGAAGATCTTGCTTGTAGCCCTTTTGGAGGATGGCATGATCAGCAGAAATGTAGGGCAAACCTAAGCAAATGTCATTTGAAGCTGAGCAAAATTAAGGGAAAGAATCCCATTAATAACAGTTGTATTTCAATATAGCCCAGAAATTCTCAGAAGAAGGTGAAAAAGGAGTTTTCTTGAGAGCTCTCTGCACACTCCAAGGCCAAATTTTTTTAGTTGTAAAAGTGCATCTTAGGATCTGGCCTTTGCATTCCACTAATATTTACATATCCCTTTGAACACTTCACATTCATTACCCACAGCTGCTATATTGTCACTTCCACATAGAAAATTTCCATCTGAGCATTGAGAAGTGTGTTTATTGTGTCAGTGTCAAGTACAGCACAAAAATTAGAGAAAAAAACCTGCCCTTTCCTCTCCCCCATCTGAATGTCCCTTATTTTCACAGCAGGGAATGCTTTCAAAGTTGTTCCCAGGAGCTGACTGTCATTGTGGGTGGGCGGGGTGGTTCACATATCTGCTACTGGTGCCCCCAGGACTACAGTTCCCTCTGTCCCCCTTCTCCAACAAACCTTGCACTGACAACATGCCCCCTCTGGCCTGCAACTCCCCGGGGAGCTCCAGCTCCTCCCTGAAAATGCATGCCCCCTTCTCTGCCTGGATAAGAGCCTGTGGCACCTAGCAGAGTATCTCCAGCACTGGTGCTGGGATCAGTTTCCACTGGATTAGGGAGGTTCCATGTGCACATGTGGATGTCTTCAGAGGCTGACCTGGAACTAGACAGAGCTAAGAGAATAAAGTAGCTATTCATTGAAAGGCCTTAAAGGATACACCTTGGGCGGTACAAGAGCCCGGCCAGGGCAACACTCAAGGTGGAGCCAAAATGGTCGCAAAATGGAAGATCGGTCACGAGGTCTCTCACTTTTTAAGTGAGTTTTGGTCCATTTGCATACTGGAGTTAATTGTCCAATTATAACTTCAGGTTATGAAGTCCCATCTCCTTGTTTGCTCTTCTTCAGTTCTCGGTGTTTATACCTTTTGGCCTGAACCTTGTAATGGTTCTCCTTGGTCTCAAGCTGGAAAAAGATTGTTTTGTCCAGCTCCCCTGTGAAGAGAACCTACTAACACTTAATATGAAGCTCAGAGCTACACCCCCTAGGCAGCACAGAATCTGAAATACATGGAAGCTAAAACATAAGGCATCAGTGTGCCCCACCGCCTGGTACAATTTTATTTGCCACCTATGACATCCCTCACTTACAAATTCAGCTTCTCACTGATGCAAAATCAGTGCCTGAAGCACAGAAATATAAATATGTGTTTCAGCCTAGAGATAAAAGGTAAATAAATGCATCTGTTAAAGACAAGTAAATGCAGCTTCAATGAGGGGATCGAGTTACAAACTAGATGAAGATATCTTGTGATTTCAACATATACACGGCTGAAAGAAAAATACGATTAGATTTCTCTAACTGTGAGGCAAATCTTACATGGTGAATGTAAAATGCCTTTATGTATTTTAAAAATGAATATAAGAATTTCTGTCATGGGCCGTAAAATAAACATAAGATAATGAGATGATGGCAGTACATGAATTGACTATCCATAAAGTAAAAATTAGTGATGGCTAAGAAGAAAGCAATAATGACTTGTTACATTCACATAAATCTACACTTAGCTCTCATTTGGTAGTGGAAGCAGCCAAGTAGAACTGGATATTAAACTTATGTCAGGACAATCTGTGTGAGTTATTCAGTCGAAATCTGCTATAAGCGAATGCTGTGCTTACATAAATGACATTTAAATTAATTTTGGTTTTGTAGAAGAGATGAGGGGAAGGAAAAATAATCACATTTTCTTAGTGTCTTGATTGTTTGGATTAGGAAATATTGCCTAGCTCTTGCTGGGGAAGAAGTTCTCCTCAGAAAAAAAGAATACTCAGTATATACCAGATTTTCCAGTAAAGTGCTTCTGGCTCTAGCTGCAAGGGAAGAGCTCTTCTCTGAGAACTACAGCTTCACTATCAGAAGAAAATCCATACTTTCTGTGAGCTTCACTATCAGAAGAAAATCCATACTTTCTGTGGATGCCAGTAAGCAGGTTTATAACCATGTCACCCAATTGTACTTTAGCAGTATTATAGAAAGGGAAGAGAAAAGAGTGAAAACAAGCAATTCTGCCAGGTAAACCTCTTCTCTGACTAGGTAAACTCAGTTTCTACTAAAATGTCCCACACCTAACATTTCAATATCAATCCCCAAACCTTACATGCCTAGTGCAAATTGTATGTGCTCGTTCTGCCCCTCCATCTTTCCATCATTAAAAAGAACTAGTAGCTCAGAACACTAGACAGAAAACATTTTGAAGCATCAAGCCAAATTAAGTTCAAGGAAAAATTAAACTACCAAAGGCATACATCAGAAATAAAAGATGCACTGCATTACTGTATTCTAAGCAATGAATTTGTATTGACTGAGTTCAAGATGAGGACGTTCTGGACTCTGTGCTTATAAAATAAAATGCCCATGAAAGTAACTTTCTGTCTTTTGTGCCAAAGTCTGTAACTCTAATCACAGTGAATTTTCCAAGAGAGAAAAAGGAGGTAATTCATCTTAGACTGACATTAGGCTCTCCTGCATAAGGAAAACAGATTATTTTAAAATATACACTGAAAGCTGGTTGGCCTCATTGCTTTGTGTTGACTTCCAGAACGCACTGAACATTTTCCCAATTCTGGGCATTTAATAAGGTGCAAGCATACTGAGTGGGTTTTAATAGCAGGTAAATGGACCACATTAAATGAAATTTTAAGAGCTCAAGCTAATGAAACATTAAAAAGTGTCATATTTTAAATGCCATGGCTTTCTAAAACTATAGCTTTTGATCTGCAGCAGGCACCTTGATTCCCAAACAGCTTCTGCGCTGGTGCCCCGCTGGTGGCGGCAGGGCCGGGTTTGTGCCGGGGCTGCCCGGCCCGGCCCCGGGCGGTGCCCGCGGCTGCAGCGGCCCCAGCGCAGGGCACGGCTGAGCCCCTCAGCCCCGGGGAAAGCCTGGGCAAGGGAGGGCAAAACGCTGCCCGGCAGCCAGGGCTGAGCCAGGGGAACCGAGCGAGGAACAGCCCTGCGAGCCCCGAGGGGACAGCGGGAGCGGGGACGGGGCAGGAGAGACCCGGCAGGGATGGCCCTGCGGCCTGGGAGAGAGCCCGGCCGGGCAGGTGGAGGTGCCCGGGGGGAAGCTGCAGCCCATGGAGAGCCCACGCTGGCGCAAGTTTATCCCGAAGGGCGAGGAAGGCCCCAGGCTGGAGCTCGGGAAGAGCGTGAGGAAGGAACAGCAGAGACGAGCTGCTATGGACTGACCGCAGCCCCTGCACCGCTCATCGGAGCAGTAGAGGAGTCAGGAATGGTGGCATGAAGTGGAGCTTGGGAGGAAGTGGAGAGTGTCTTTGTTTCTGTATTTGTCTTCCCCCGCACGCACTATCCAAATCTGGTTTTAATTGGCAATGATTTATAATAAGTTTCTTCAAGTCAACCTTGTTTTGGCCATGAAGGTAACTGGGAAGAGATCTCCCTGTCTCTATTTCAACTCACCAGCTTTTTCCTTTATTTTCTCCTCGTGTCCTGTTGAGGAAAAAGAGTGAGAGCAGCTGGGTGGACATCTGGAAACCTGCTAAAGTTTGACCATGTGTTGAATTAAACAAGACCCTTAAAGCTTATAGTCTTCAACTGGATATTCATGTAAACTCACTTGTCATCTAAAGTACTAATCTGTTTTGAAATTCTTACATGGTCTTCACATTTCAGATTTGTCAGTGAAGAGCCTTGGGGATCTAACCATAAGAACATCAAAAGAGTAAAAATTTACACGGCAGGATAATGGATGAGGAGGTACATCTAGAGTTGAGAAAATTCAAGATACCACTCTCTTAAAGAACAAAATTGATTTATATGTGCACCATTTAAAATATTTTCTTTGAAATTTAATTTTTTTTTTCTTTTGAATTTTGGGGAAAAAACTGTTGGAGTAGCTCAAGCAAGCTTGTATAAACAACTATAAGAATCTTTATTGTAAAAAATGACAGTGAATAACTTTGATAGCACTTGACACAAAAAAGTAAGCTAGGCTGTGGTACCTGTTCTATTCTGGACCAGCAGTACAAAGATGACCTTTTTAACACCCTTAGGAGAACATCAGACTTGTTGTTTTATGCCTTTTTAGTAAACGTAGATTGTCATGACCATTAACTCCTGAAATACTGTGAGAAATTAATTTATTTCTTTAAGTTTTATTTTTGAGCTCAAGTTCTTGAAAACCATGACTGTGCAGTAAACAGATATATCTAATAAGAAAAGCTCTCCCTTTTCTTCCAGCAATGATCTGTTACCTGAAATTCTGTAGAACTGAAGATTATAAGAATAAGATTGCTTTCTCTAAATTAATCAGTAACGTACAGTATCCCTAAAAATCTATGTCTCTCCATTGAATTTAACCAGAGCTTTGAATTTAATGCTGAGGTAGTGATCTATGTTTTTTCTGAGCAATTTTTTTTCTTGTCCCTTTTTTTACATCATTGGCTTGGACTATTTTTCTCCTTCTATTTATTTTTTTCCTAAACCTGTGCCCTTCCTAAATCCCTCCTTTTGAGTATTTTTTGCTGTAGCTGTTGGACATAAACAAGTTTATTCTATAGCTCACCCCTCTATTTTTTTTTTTTTTTTTGGGCTATAATACAAGGACTGGCAGAATTTTAATGTGCTTAGTATTGGGCAGAAGCATCTTTCTCACAACATTAGAAACAGGATTTGGTCTTTTCTTATGTCATATTTGCTTCACAGTAGTACTACAGGAAAGAGGAGGAAGATATTTTAATTGGTGGAAGCAAAACATCAGACCTCATTCATTTAAATAATATTTTTTGGTTTTTTTTTTCCATTATTGCAGTACAAAATTGTACACAAGAAAGTTTTTCTTCGCACAAAAATTAATTCCAAGCACTATGTCACAGTAAGAATAATAAATGAAATTATCCAATGCACAACAAAGCTGGTATAACATCCTTGCTAATCTCTCAAGTTAAGAGGAAGTATTTTTTTCTCCCCGCACACTGGAACATGAAATATGTGACCTTTAAAAGCAGTGACAGATGCTTTAAAAGGGGAAAATAGTGGGTGTAATGTGTAAAGTATGTTTTGCAGATAGAATTGCTTTTTATATTGTGCAATCTGTCACAATCACATTAAGATGGTTGAAAGAAATCAGTGCAACATTTCTGCTGGAAAATGCTGTTTTGTCAGCATTTGTCACCATGTACAAAGGAAAAACAAAGGGAAAAAAATGTCAAAATATTCTAACTGGCATTGGTATTTTTTCAGTTCTTGACTCATTCTAATAAATAATTAGTTTTAATGTTGAATGTGTCTGCTAAAATATGTTTTGACATTTGTAATGTTAAGTACTTAATTTTTTTTCCCCTAACAAATTACTTTTGAACTTTAGATCTGTGTTAAATTAAACACACTTTAGGTTAGACTTTTTATTTCTTTCATTTCACCAGTTAAACATAAGAAAAAATCCAGCAAGGTGACTGCCTGCATAATGTCAGTCTTTCCATTCTGCAAAATGATTGCAAAAGACAATAACATGTATTTGCAACGAAGGATATTTAGTTTGTCTAATAACAGCATTCCAAGACGGGCAAGCATAAGGACGTGTCACCTACAAACAAGTCACTAAAGGTTTACAATCTGGTAAGTGAAAAATCCAGTTGAATATGCCTGATGCTGCTTCAGCACGGGATGGTGAAATAGGTCTTTAAAACTTACAAAATACTGTGTGTCTTAACTGTAGAAAAATTATTTTTGTATGTGGGAAATCCTCTATTTTCATCTTTCCACTCTCTGGGGTACTTGAAGCTGGCACTGCTGCCATCACTCCCGTTGCTTGGTGGTGGAAACAAGGACAGCAGGAGTCAGACATATCTGCTGATTAGGTCAACACCTGAAGGAATTCTCTGCAAGTATCCACCTCAATGAAATGTTTCATTACTGCTTTTACAAAGAAAGATTTTTAATTTAATTTCTAGTCTGTAATTTAAAATTCACTTTCCTAAGGTGTTAGTTGCTTTAATCTGAACTAGGAGTTCTTCTCTTTTAAACTTCTCTATGAATTCTTCACTCTCCCTTTCAAGAAACAAGTTGAAAAGATCTGTGAGCCTGTGTTAGTGCTTCTGAAGTTCAGTTGAAGTGACTGTGCTGCTAACTCAAATCACTAAGTTTTTATGATCTCACTTTCACCTGATTTCATGAAAGGAGGAAAGCATACAGTTTTCTGTCTTAGCTGGATGTGAAACTGGCTGTTATTCTTTCACTTGTTTAGGGAGTTTGCAAATGTATAATCTACTGATAGATGTAAATGCACTAGTACATATGTTTGTTTCACCTACTTAAAAATTTTGCTGACTTTCACTGTAGAAGGGAGTTTTAATCCCTCTTTCTCATCCCTCTGTGCAGTTTCACAGGGGATATTCCAAGAGCTAAAAAGTCCATTTCAACTTTTATGAACTACTATATTACTTTTTAAAAAATGTGAGTCAATTTCCATTTACAGTATGACCTTAAAATATTCTTAGAATCTTTCATGTGTGTTAGAGAAATGTCTCTTTCTTAATGGTTTCTGAAGAAGTAATGCATCTTTTCCTGAAATTGTTTTAATTGTTTCAATAAATCATAAAATCATAGCATGGTTTGGGTCAGAAGGGACCTTTAAGATCTCTGGTTCCAACACCCCCACCAAGAGCAAGGACACCTTCCAGTAGATCAGGTTGATCAGGGTCCCGTTCAACCTGGCCTGATTTATATGTATTTATATATAGTCATTTAATTCCAATAAATATACAGGCATGAATCTGAAGAGACAAGTGACTTGCAAGTTTAACATCTACAGGTATCCAATATAGTGAGTACTTCTTAAATAATTTTTAAAGGAAAGCTAAAATTGCATGTTAAGTCATACTTTAAAAACCTTAAAATCACGTAAATTCATAAAAGGATCTACAGTGGTTGAAGATTCGTATCACCATGACATGAAAACTACATTTATTCAGGAGTTTTTGTATAAGTGGTCAGTTGAACTTAGGTGACAAATAAGCCCTCGCCCAATTGCTCTCTCAAGCCTTCTCAGCAGGCTGGGGGAGAGAATGAGGAGGGAAAACACAGTAAAAGCTCATTGTCAAGATGAAAACAGTTTAATGTTTCAAGGAAAAACAGAAATAAACAAGTGGTGCTAGAGCAGTCTACTCACCACCTGAAGTTGTGAGCTCATCCACAAACAATGACTTCTTTGGAAAAAAAACACCTCAGTTTTCTTGCTGAGTATGATGTTGTATGATAGAACATATCTCTTCTGTTACTTTGGTCACCCTCCTGGTTGTATGCTGTTCAAGCACAGTGCAGCAATACATAAAACACCAAGTGTGTTATCAACATTGTTTTGATCACATGTCTAAAGCCCAGCACCATGTGGATTGCAATGAAGAAAATAACTCCATCCCAGCCAGACTCAATAGAGAATGACTGATCTTTATTACATAGAAACATGGAAAATTTATGCTGTTAAAACAATCTCTTAACCCCATAAAATATTGTGCAAGATATTTATAAATAAAGTATTTATATTATATTATAAAATATTGTGCAAGATATTTAAAGTTGCCATTTGGGGGTATAACACAATTTGTATCCTAAACAGTCTACTTCACACTGTTCTTAATTTTCTTGGTTTTTTTAGGGATACTACCACTATGAAATCTATACCACTTGGGTTAACATAAAGTGAATGAGAGTAAAATTTGAATAAAATCTAATAAAAAAATTAAGTAGTCAAGTAGAACCAGAATTAGTTAGGTTCTGGTTGAAATTTACCCAGAAAGATGTACCAAGTAAGTGAGAAAGTTATGCATTTTGCTAATATTATAATAGATTGGAAAAGACAGGGGAGTAAGCTATAATTTCCATTAAAAATACATCCTTATTTTTAAAAATAGAAACAAACAAAAAGTTCCAAAACATGAATTTTAGGAAAAAAAAACTTTGTGTAAGTTTTGATGTCAGTAGAATGCAATTACTTGTCAATCAGATAGCAATTTCTGATCCATGTTTAGAAAAATATGTACTATAATGATATGTTATTATTTTAGCATAGTAGGCATCCCTCAGTGACTTTTATCTGCCCTCACTTACTTATACTTTTATCCTTATTTTCAATTTTCAGGATTTCTTGGATATCCTGGTCCCCCTTGCTAGTATAAGAATGAACAAAACAAAGTTTTAATGCTCCACAGCACCTGGCGTCAATTTTTTTTCTTTTAAGGAAAGCAGATAATTGGAACCACTTTTAAAGACCCCAAGTTGGAGGAAAGTAACACACATCTTCAGTAAAAGATTTTCCAAAAGTAAATTTCTCCCTTAATTGAAAAACACTTAGAATATTTGTAGAAGGAATTTTAATAAAAACATTTACAGGGTGTTAAACTGAGGTAGACATCTATGAGAGCAAGTACAGAAGGCCTTCCTTTGTGAAACTTTTTTTTCCTCTGATAAGTGGTCCCTAGCATCATTACTTTTTGATCATGCCTCAAGTGAAATGTTACACTCTGAAAACAAATGCCTTATAAATTGGCTTGGGAGATATGATTATACCTGTGCCAATTACTGTCTTGTTTGTGAAAATGATAGTTGTGTGGCTGTTCTATTTTTATATAAAAATAGTATTTTAATTTATGACCTGCCACCTGCACTGTTTGTAACAAAAAATGAAATAATTCAATGTGCTTTACAAAGCACAAACTGTGTTAGCTAGTGCTAGTTCTACACATTTAAAAGCACAGAGTTTATAAGAAGTAAAAGCAAAAAAATGAGGGGAATTATAAAAGCTGCATTATCAAGAGTGTGAACATCAGGGTAATAAATGTGGGTTTCGTTCAAAGCAGTTATTTTTCCTGAGATATTGCTGTTCCATTAGAAAAAAAAATAAAGAAGAAAAGTTTTGGAAAATCTTTAGTAAGCTTGTTCATCTTGCTTGCTAAAGGATGGAATACAAAACATAGATACATGGTTGTTTCTTTCCTAGCATGAAAACAGCTGTTCTAAGTCACTGAGGGCACAGATAGAATAGCTAACAACCATTGCACATTGATCAGGTTTATCCCCTTACAAGTCTCAACTATTGAGCTGCATGATCTCAGGGAAGTGAATGAAATTCTTGTGGTTTAGATGTAGGGTGTTTTATTACGTGTAGTAATGTGTTATTCCAAATGTAAAGTTTTTCCCTCCTGTTGGTTTGTCCCAAAGTTGTGCCCTCCCTCTTCTGTTCTTTATAAGGTAAATCCCACCCTCTATTCCAGTAAGTTCTTTGTCCATCAATGTAAGCCACATCCCTCCAACTTGTCTGTCACCTGAAGCTACACCCCATTTTTCTGAAAAATTCTGTGTTCCCCCCTTTCCCATTGGCTAATGTATACTTTTCCCCTCCCATCTCTCCCCACATTGGAAGTGTCACATCATTTACTCTGTACTCCCTCCTCTCCCTCCTTTCCATTGGTTGTTGTTGGTATGTACCAACCATTGGTATATACCCCTTCGGTATATAAGTTCGTGTAGCCTTTGTTCGTGGCTTCTTTCGCTTGCTCCTACCCCAGTTAATAAGCCCTTTCCCCTTGGACCTTGCTAAAGAAGTCTCCCTTGTCTCTCACTCTGGATTGCATCGTTTTGGCTTCCGCCTACCCTGCAGGGTGTTTTACCCTGAAGCCACTTCCTGGACTATCCAGCTCTTGGTGAGTGCCCACACCTGGTCACAGCCACCTGATCTGGCGAGCTAGCCATCGACGACCCAAGGGAACTGTGCCAATTATCTTCTAATTTAATTCCATGAATTCAGTTAAAATGAAACATAAAATAGGTCCGTATTTTTCAGCAAGAAGTCGTAACAGCATGAAACAGGAGCAAAAGTAACTTTGTGCATCACAGCAATTTCACATAAATTCTGACCAGCGCTTATGTGGGTTTTTTTGGGCTACATTTGATGCAGAAGTAGTCAGGTCGCTGAGTGTACCTGAGCTCTTAAGGCCCAGAGCTGTCAGAGTCACCTGGATAATCTGCTGACAGACCCTCTGACCATTGCTGCAGAGGCTACATTGAACATTGGAGCTGGGCCTCCGACCTCAGCTTGAGCTGTGCTGTACAGCTGCTTCCGGGCCTGTCTCCTGGATGTGGCTCAGATCTATGTTACAGGCAGCCTGATCTCCAGCTTTGTCTTCTAGGTGGAAGAAACCCCCTTCTTTGTCTTCTGGACCCTACATTGCATGTCTGTCAGCCCTGTCCTTTCCCAATCCATATTTTCTCATTCATCTTCCTAGGTTAATCTCAGACCTGAGGCATGAGTTCACCCTGTCTGGGTGTACAACTTGAGTGTTGATGGATCCCAACTCCATCTTGGTCCTTCTTGGGTCCTGTGGGACTGTGCCTAGTTGGTGAAGGTACTGTCTGATCAGGAACTGGGATCACCTCTGGCTTCTGGCTTGTCCTTCCTCATGGAGAGGCTCCTGCTGCTTCTAAGATAAAACTCTGACAATAGTAGCGAGGCCTGAGCTGAAACAAATCTTCTGGAGCACCTGGCAGTGATAGCCAGATCAGATTCTCCTAGACCCTGGTGTATTGTCTTGTGAGGTGGGCAGTCACTGGCCATGAATACTTTCATCCATGAAATGGGGTCCATGTACCTGAGACAATCTAAATGACGCACATTGCAGAACAGGAAAACATAAAAATCACATGCCTTGCCCTGTGCAACAGCCAATCCCAGTCAGCTGTGTGCTGGAGCTGTGGAATGGCAGAAACAAAATCTCTTCATGGTCAGGGGTGCCCTCCTTGTTTGCTTCTTCCATGTTTTGTATGCCTGCTTTGAGCCCAAGTTACAGTTCATGTGTAACAAACGATCTGAATCTGTAGGGAGGGTTGGATATTAGTTAAAATCACCTGATCTGCAGAGGATCTTTAATACAAGTTGTATAAAATACTCCAATCTGCGGAGTCTAGGTTAAAAGAAAGTTTTTATTATAATATGCTTTGTTGTGTTATTGTAGTGCCAAGGATCCCTATCCTCTTCTTGTCTCCATAGAGCTGGGTGACAGCAGTGTGTTTGTAGGTGAATGTCCCGAAAGACATAGGTCATGTACTGGAATGTAAATGTTGGAACTGATAAAGGATTAAAGATAAAGGATTAATTTCAGTACTCTAGTCTTTCAGGTTGTTAAAACTAAAGTTGAGAGCTCAACTTCTTGGTTTAAGGGTGGCAGCAAATGTCAAAACTATCTCTATTACTAGACAAAATAATAAAATCATACGCTGTACACTATTTTTCAGCCTCCATCAAGTCCTAATTTGAAGGACTTGAAGTGTCCTTCTAAAACTCTTGGATATTAAAAAGAGATGGATATTATTCTTGTTACGATGATTTCTCAAGAATTCTGGGCGGCTTTTTCCCCACAGAATCACAGTTTAATGTGTCAATCAAGTGATAAACTAAGTACCCTATAAATCACTGAGCTGTCATTTTGTCGCATTTTCTGTGGAACACCTTGACTGTTTTTATCGTGAAGAACTTTTCCTTCAAATTTAGAATAAGGCAAAATACTTTTCATGTAGGTTAATTGCTACACTTGAAGTTAAAAACTTAGGTAATTTGTGATTTTTTTCCTGTGAAGTCATCATTAGTTATTTGTGTTATTATGCTTCTTGGAGAATTAGGAGCTTCTAATGCTGCTCAGAAAATGATTGTTTTCTCATACGGAGGAATAGTGAGCACTCTTGCAAAGAAGAAACCATCTCAACATTGTCAGTTGACAATCTCAAGCAAGAGTCAGTATTGGCTTAAAGGAAATAAGGGAGATAACAAAGTCATGGTATTAGTAGAAAATTCTGTCTCTATCTTTCAAATACAAATGTAGACTTTGGGATTGTCTATCTTCAGCTTTCTGATAGACCCTGCTACTAGCAATTGGCTTGTATAAACAAATCTATTTACATTTTCTGAAAATTTACTTTCCATAGGACTTCAGTCCAAGTAAACTCTCAAATGTTTACACTGTCATCTGTAGCAGTGTGCTTTTGAGTTTTATTCCCAAAAACCTGGTTCCCCCTGGTTTTTCCTTGTGTAAAATCCTTCCCCCTCTCCCCACCCAGATACCAGGTTTATCTTCAGAGCCCTGCCTGGATATTGAACTCTTATCTTGGGACATTCCAGAAGGGCGTTGAGTGGTTGGCTAAATTCAAAGAATGCTCTCAAAGGGACAGGGCTCCCCAGGTGTCCATCTCCCCTCAGAACCTGCCCTTCTCCTCACCTGGTTGGTGGTCTACCTGTTCCTTCCCATCCCCCTTCCCCCAGGATAAAAGCTACGTGACCACATGGTCAAGGAGAGCCAGCAGGAACATTAGCGGGGAGAGGCTGGTGGGGTTACTGCATGGAACTGGAATAAAGACTGAAAAACCTCTCCCTGACCGGCTCCTTCTTCACCACAGTCTAGAGGTCTCAGCTGAGGTAACCTGAGGTGCGGACCCCTGCAAGGAGCTGCTCTATCTCTCCGCTTTCCTGGGGCTCAAGACAAGCCTGGACTTGTTCCACGTGCCTGGCCTAGCAGCCTGCAGCACCTAGCTGGCTGTAGTTCCTCTGAGGACAAATGCCTCAGCAGCAGCCGCTTGGCTCAGCATCTGGATCTAGGGCAAGTCTCGGTGAACCCCCATCTCGGTTTATTGGGAACACCCCAATAGTCGTCAACATATATAAGCTGTTCTATATTTCTTAATTTTGTAATAAGTCAGTGAGATCTCTGAAGTGACTGATTCTGTGCTAACAACAAAGCAGCTTGCTTAAGGCATGATGCACTAATTTAAATGTGCTATAGGTGACTAAGGGGAGGTTAAGCGCACATCAGAACGGAGGTGCTTCATGGGCAAGAGAAGATTCTTGCAGATTTGTATCCATAGGTTTCTTAGCTGTAGTTCCACATCTCAGTTCTGCATGAGCCAGAGAGCTTTCTGAAACTGAGCTAGAAAGAAATTCAACTCTTGTAGCACTTTCAAGTCTGAATACTGCACGTCTAAGTTTGAAGCTAACCAAGATCAAACAAAGAGAATATGGAGAAGAGGGCCTGCCTGCCTATACTGAATGTTGGTTACTTAAAGTGGGGTTTGATCCTATTCAATTTGTGCTAGTATCTGCAGAATTTGATCCATCCAGCCCCTTAGGCTGCATGCTGACAACCTTCTTAAAGATATAATTCTTGCTTTACTATTTGAGTCTCTTCCAAAGCCTACAGTACCTCAGCCTTCCTAAGTGTCTCACCTCGCTCACCTCATCCACTCACTGCATGTTACCTATCCTGCTGATTTGATTCTACTTCTGAAAGGTCTTGTTTTGTATTACTGCCAGCAAGCAGTACTTGAATGACAAAGGAATTTTTGACATATTGACCTTTTTGTCTCTACTGTTCCCTATGTTGCTGCTGTGCTCCAAGCTGCATTCCCTGCTTGCTTCAGAAATGCTTTTACTCTTCCTCTTGATTCTATAAATACGACAAATTGCAGACTGCTTGTGCTCTTGTCTCTCATTTTTATAGAATTTCTCCAGTCTACTACTGTTGTACTAAATAATCCTGGTATCAGTGCCTGAATTTATTTTTCGTGCTTGTGTGTTGTCAAAAAATGACTGCAGACTTACTACCATAGTATTGCTTTCTTATACTTCATCTCAGCCTGCTATTATTTTTTGGAGAAAACCCAACATTCTCCTTCAAGTGAGGTAAACTGCAGGTCTGTTTGATTCAACTGTTTTTCATTACTTCTACTTTGGAGGCTGCTATAATGCTCTCTTCCTAGAATTTCTTTTTATGTCCCTTTCTTCCACTGTCCCTGAAGTTTCTTGTTTATCCATTTGTGACTCATTCTGTACCTGAATGCATTGGATTGAGCTATGCACTGGAAATCTGGAGGAACACGGTCTTATGTCGTAAGTCTTTCAGAAATTTCCTTTGAAAAACTCAAATTTCCGCATTTACTAATGTATTCCTTTCCTTGCTGAGGCTGAAATGATAGATTTTCTATCATCACTCTTGCCATTTTCACACTATTTGAGTATTTAATTCAGGGTTTTAAGAGATTTCCATAATAAAACTGCTCAAGCACCACTAAAAAGCATCATTAGTGACACCTGTGTGAGCTAACGCCCATAGCTACCACCAACCAGAAGGTGGTAACAATTTCTCAGTGTCTAGCAACAAAAGAAGATGCATCTCTGGAAGAAAGCTTTTACCTCAGCAAGATGCCTGCCTTTTTGAAAATCCCTGTAGTTTAAATAGACTCAGAGCATGTTTGGAATATCATAAAATACAAGGTATTTCAAATGAACTGGGGAATGGCCCAATACCTACCTACTGAACTTTTTTAGAGACCTTTCTCTTATTAGGAAACTTTTATTTTGCCTAACCGTGTCTGTGACAATTACTGAGAAGTACCTGTCAGAAGTAATTGCATGGCTTCTGGCCTTAGTAGGTGAGAGTAGCTTTTTCATGCCATGACCTCGTTGCTTATCAGAATTTCTTGTTGACAGCAGCAGATTCTTCATGCTAAAGGCTACTCAGTGGTCAGTCTCTGATTGTTTCTTACTTTGCCAGGTGGGTTGGCTTGGGCCTGGCCGCTTAGAGCTTATCAGATATTAATTTTCAATTGGTCTTTAAAAGTGGTTTTCATGTTTGTCATGTCAAGGTTTTGATTAATAACTGGCTTCACTTTTGCAGTCTGGTATAGACATTTCAGTAATGTGATTTTTCAAAGAATCTTCTAAATTTTGAGTGTTATATAAGGTACTAATTAATTAGTTTATACTACATACTATGTATATTACATGTTTTTTACTTGTCAGTGTCCCTGGCTTCCTTTAAGGCAACTATATTTTATCTTTAGAGTCATGTCGAAACTGACATGCTTGCATGTCAGATTTTTGTTTGGTGGGAATCTGGGTGCAGTTTAGCAATAGACAATATTTTCTTTCCATAAAGATAGAACCATTTAAATGACGCTTCCACTGATCTGGACTGGATGGAATAGAATCTGCTATTAAATATTATGTCTGTAGAAGTTTCATTTGTTAGCTATGGACTTTACTTGTGCAAAACCTTCCCAAAACAATCACTCTTCAATTGTGATTTTGCTTTTGGCATAAAAAATTTCACACTCAAAGCAGAAGGTTCTTTTTTTAATTTTTACATCTCATAATTCAGCCTAAAAAAATAAATATGCACATTTCAATTAAACTGATAATACCTGATAGACTGTGACCTACTGTATTCATTTAAATGAACAGGTTGAAAGACATGTCTTTTTTTTTTCCAATTATGAAAAAAAGTTTCAAGGCTTTCAAGTCTGCCTTCTATTTCAGGATAAGACTGAGAATTCTGAATAACCTGTCTTTTCCAGTGCTTCCTCTGTTGGACCAGGGTACCTGTTTGCTGACCAAGTTAATAACAAATATTTGTTAACTGCTCATTTTTTTCTGAGAGAGAACCCTCAGATGGATCTCCTGGAGCACTTCCACTGAGACCTACAAACAAGATTCCTCCTTCCTCTGAGGGATACTACTATCTTACTCATATTAAAGAGAGAGAATGATTGCTGAAGTTACTGTCTGCTGAAGTGTTCAATATAAACAGAATTAGCATCTAGATAGCATTTGCACCTTACTGTCTGTTTATAATGTGTTTATCAGCTTTATCAGCTGCAGGTTTATCAGCTGTAGGGCCAAAATTAATTTTGAAACCAAGTGGATCAATGCTACTGCTCATGTCTTTCATTCTATTTAAAAATATGCTGAGACAAATTGTAACAGGACAGATAAGGTTAAAGTTGTATAGTAGAGAAAGTTACATTATGCAGTGAGGGATTGTAGATAGGAAACATACAAGGAGAGGACCTAAAAATATGGTAGGGTTTTTCCTCATCCTGTTTTCTCAGTAACCAACCGCCTTGCAGGTTTTCCTTCTTGTTCTTGGATATCTAAATTTTGTTTGAATTTAATGTAAGATTGCAGTAGATATCTATGAAGTGAATTACTTCCTGTTATTTCAGGGGTTGTTCAGTTTTAGTTTTGGTTTTTTTTTTTTTTTTCCTCTCCTCAGGCTCTGTTTCCTTCCCTTGTTTACAGTGGTTTTTTGTTTTGTTTTTCTTTTTACCTCTGAATTTGACTGCTTGACATATTCTTTGGCTGCTTTATAAGGAAACAGGGAGAAGTGTTAGATCATGGCACTGACATTGCTTGTGACTGACAGATACTTGACTTCTTTGTGTTTTGTTGTTTTAGTTTGTCCTGTCTGAGTTATTCTTTTAGCCTTTCTACTTGAACAAGGTGATTCACTGGAATACCATTTCTATTAATTGATACTGTGGCAACAGAGACACTTAGAAAAAGACAGTAATGACACTTGCATTCTGAAAATTATACCTGTCTTCTTGGTTTTTATATATGCAGTATCAATTTTTTGGCTGCTAACAAGTATACTCTACAGTCTTAAATTTTTGAATGTTTTTTCTTTGTGTCAGGTTTTTTTAAAAGATAAAAGCAAGTCATTTCAGGCTATAAAAACAGAATCAGTAACATGGAGACAGCAGTAATACACAGATGTCTGTTGTTCAAGAACTAAGCATGAAATGCACTTCTGGAAGGAGAATGTTTAATGGGTTGAAAACCACACATAGAATACTGTTTTACTGTTGTAAATTTATTAAAAGCACTTGTCCATTTTCTTACAATACATGAATTTTAAATCAGTATGCAATGCTCATGTTTACTCTGTTACTTTAAGTCAGTTACCAGCTATTCTCACATTCTTGTTTCTTCTTGAGAGTACCAAATGACACTGTATAATTGCACCACTGCTTGTCTGAAATTTGGAAGTCCATGGGTTCCAGCCTCTTCTAAATTGAAATTTTCACAAAACATGCAAACATTTTCTAAACTTAAAATCTGTAGTATTTTCTTTTCTTTTCTTTTCTTTTCTTTTCTTTTCTTTTCTTTTCTTTTCTTTTCTTTTCTTTTCTTTTCTTTTCTTTTCTTTTCTTTTCTTTTCTTTTCTTTTCTTTTCTTTTCTTTTCTTTTTCTTTTCTTTGAAAATAAGAAAAATTCATATGAAATATTTCAAAAACAGATTTTGTCATTATTCATTTTGTAATTTCGTAAGTTCTTTTTCTGAATCTTGTGCTTAGTTCAGTGAAAGTTACTGGCTTCCCAATTTGAAGCATACTTTGCAAAATACCCTTAAAAATCTTTAAGGTGTTAATTCTCTCTAATCTCATAATTTCAGATGACTTGGTGGAGAATCCCATACCTTTAGGAGGATTCTATACCATTTGAAAGCCATGAGTTCTGCAGTGGGAAATGTCTAGGCATAATATTTATTTGAAAGAAAGCTAACACACTTTCAATTTTCTTGAAGTGTAAGAGTTCAGCAGGGCAGAATTACTTTACTAAGAACAGAAATAGAAGAGATGTACTCTCTGACATACAAGGGAGTCCTTTTCTCATTTTCCATTCAAGACAGGAAACTATCAAGATTGGAAAGAAGACAGCTGACATGATGAGGAAAATCTAGAGTAAATAAAAAGCTTCAGAGACCAGAAAACTAATGGTGGGACAACCATATAAAAATCAAATGGGTGTGATGGTCAAGGATTCAAAAAAATGGATAACAAGGGTTCTGGAGGAAAGCACCAAGTAGAGCATGCCTGTCAGCACCCACTGATTTCAGAAGGAAAGCAGACAATTGGTGGTATTTTACAACATGGTGAGAGGGGAAGATTAGGCAGATTCAAACCCCAGCTGGAAAAATCCCTGGACTTTTTTTTTTTTTTTTTAATTTGTCAGTCCCAGCTTAATCTAAACACCTTCCTACAATATGGGAAACAGCAAAATAGGTACTTTAGTACAGGATGAGTTTTGCTGAACAAATAAGCAAAAGCACATAGGAAAAGAAGGACCTCAACTAAAGCATTTTGAAACTAAAGTACTGTTTGAGGCTGAAAAGAAAGGGACTTAGCCTAAGCATGGGAAAGATGATGCCTGCCAGCTATAAACAAGGAAGCAAATAAAGTAAATCTATGTCCTAAACCATAGTGACAAATGCAAAGAAAAAATGCTTTATCCTCTGTACTTTCAAACCATGAATTTGAGGAACTTTAACTAGATGAAGGAAAAAGCACATAAATCAAACTGCAGAAAGTCAGTCACACACCACAAAGATTTATGAATTAGAGAAAGAGGGACGGTGCTTGAGGGACACAGAAACTGAGAAAATCCTTGTGTATCTTCAAATGATAGGACCAAAGAAGACTAGGGAGCTAATCAAAGTATTTTAATTCTAGAAAGACTCCCCAGCCCAGAAAGCTGTGTGTGTGAGCAATAGTCCATCTGAATGGTACAACCAACAGAGCAGTACTCGACAGGATTCAATCTGCTGGACACCATGCAGAATATGATATACAAAAATAATAATGCTGGGAAGCAAGAAGATAAAAGATGAGTAATTTTAATGAGGGGCACCCAGGTGGTCAAAAACAAGTGCCAGATTATTTTGTAGATACAAATCAGTCCTAGCAGTGTGAGTTGAACATGTCTTTGTTCTCACTGGGATTGAATGCTGGAGATGTCACGGCTCCCTACTTCAGTCTGCAACTGGAGAGGCAGTCAGAAGGAATTGAGTGAGATGGAAAAACTTCAAGATACTACTGAATTTCAGGAATATGAAAGATAACAAGTTCTGGAGAAGATGAAAAATTATCACTGTGCAGAGAAAATAGGCAAAAGAAGGAAGAGAATCACTGTGGGTATTGTGGCAGACTTTGTGCTAAAGGTTATATTTTATATGTTATATTGAGTGAGAAACCAGATAATTTTTTTTTTTTTTTGAGACACACATTTTGGGGACTTTGCCTCTGTTACATCGCTACATAGCTCCGCAAGATGTTTCCTTGTAGTGAGAAGATAGAAATTGAGTGGTGTAACTGCATGCTGCATTTGCACACAGTTTACCTGTGTATCATGTGCAATGTTTAATTAAACGTAAAGGCTGGAAAATGGAAAGAAAAGCTGCCCCTTGTTTTGTCCAAAGGTGTCGACCTGAGGTAGAGTGAAACCATCTGTGGACAGTCTGTCCCTTGGATTCACTGGGGATGCAGACACTTCTTGTAGAGCTCCGAGAGGAGTAGTAAGAAGCAATGACTACTGTCTTTTGGGCATAGTGGGACAGTGAATAAAAAAGCCACAGGGGTCACTGTGTGATTTGTGTTGAAAGTCAGGAAATCCTGGAAAGCTGTTGTACTACCAGCAAGACTGGAGGAAAAGGCTGGTGTGTGTCAATGGAAGCGAAGATAAAAAATTGTTTCCAATGCCTTTTGTTGTAATCTGTGACATTCCATAACTAAATTTCATTTATTTGATTGATCTGTTCTTGTTTGAAGGATGATAAACCTAACTGTAGGGATTTAATGCCTTTCAGTAGGTTATGTTTTAGAAAGCAAAGAGAGCAGTTTCTGTAAAAGGCAGACCTGAGATTCACAGTGCTTCTCACTCAAACTACAGATTTACTAACCTTTGTCCCACAGATGGACTGGAGAACTGAGAACTTTTGTAGCTTCCTGAAAAAAAGATCCTTGTCCTGAGTTGTCAGAGTCCAATACTTACTGACCAAGATCTTTTAGATGCTTCATGCATGGAGGTTATAATGTTTAATGTAAAATTTACATATTTGAAGATATTTTACATACAGGATTTCTGATTTAGCGGAGCAATGCAAAATGTATTGACAACACAATCCAAATGTCAAATGTAAGTTACACTTAGCAATATGGCAATTGCAATTTCCTGCTCAATCACAATGTGACTCCCCTATCAGCCTCTCTAAAATGCTCACCATCACAATACTGGGCATCCACCCTTGTCAAGAAGAAATATATGGGTGGAAGACAGCTCAAGCCCATTGTTTCCTTTGACATATTTTTACTTATTGTCTAATTTTTGTCCTCTGCGTTGGGATGAATCATGTATTTGCCCCACCCGTCTATGATAGCTCAACTAACTCAGGGAAATGTTCACCCTCTTTAAATGAACACAATGAACTACCAGTTGATTCATTAAATTGTTGGTAGGTGTTTACCTAAAGCAAAGGCCTCCTTCTGGTCCCCCTTGTGTTGAGATGAAGTCAGCTTATTTGCAAAAGCTGAGTTCAGTCACACCCTGCTTTATTCCTTGAGTTCATGGACATCGGGCCCTATCCCTTACCCTCTGAGTCTTTCGTTCGTAGGGTTGTGTTGTTCGATCGTGTAGGGGGGCACATGAAACTGAAATAAGATATATTTGTGAACTGTAAAGCAACAAAATGCTTTGTGTCAGCAGAAATGCTTAATTTTGAGAATGTTTGCAATGGTTCATTTAGCGATAACCTTTTTCTGATTGTTTTTAATATGCATTCTGTGAAACTTAACGTAAAAAAGGTCACATAGAAATGTTTGTTTGCTTTACTTTAAGATATGTCAGAACAAGACACTTGTAATTACTAGACATGTTCCACTGATCATGTTCCACTGATTTTGATCGAGAAATGAAGTCACTTCTAAATTTTTTTTTGTCCAATCAAAAATTTGTTTCTAGTTGTCTTATCTTCTACACAGATGGAGAAAAACACTAGTCAGCTGCATCTAACATTAAAATGGCTAGAGCAAAATGTGCTTCTATTACGCTTAGAAAAAGGTCCTAGGCCACTTATTTAATCAAAGAGAACCAACTGCTATTTCTTCCTGTTCAAGAAACAAATGGTAATGATAATTTTAATTTGAGATTATATATCATGTATTATGTTACCAAAATAATTTTTTTTAAAGTCAGCAGACCTGATGCAATCTACTGACACAGGAGACTTTAATTGAAACTGGTGTTCTGGCATCTATCCTCAGCCTAATAAAGTAACTAAGGTCTTAAATCTTATGTTTTTATGCATTACTAAATCATATTTTCCACCGTTAAAGAGTTTGCATGATGGGGAAAAGTAGATCTTCATCTAATATGAAATGTAGGCATATTTTGCTTGCTTCAGTTTGTAAAATGGCACATAAATAACATTAATGCTGTCACTGTGCCTGTCTCATTTTCTGGGAACCAATCCCACGATGCATTCCCATGAAAGCATCCTTGTGGTGAAGCACTACAGACTGCGGAGAAGGTCATCAAATTACTCGAAAAGAGCACAGTTCTGGATGTAGATAGCACTGATCCACAAAACATCTATTCTTTGTTCGGTAAGAAAAAGGAAGTTGTAGAATATTTTACAGACAAGTAGTACTTTTCTGTGCTAGGAAGTGACTTCATCAAAATCAAATTTCCATCAACCCCATAAGCAATTAGGGAAAATGTCAAACTCCTGATAACATCTAGGGAGTTGGTTGCTATTAGAATGTATGATAAGTAGCATACATGTGAGATGGCAGTTGAATTAATATACTGGAAACCTTTCGTTGATTAATCGGTATTATATATGTCACATTAATCAAGGAATATTTCTACTAAGTTTAGTTTTATAGGTGTTTTGCTGTCAGAAGATTTTATTAATGGGCATGTCCATCCTCTATTATCACAGATGTTCTCAAGGCCAAACTGAAAAGATATTATTTTTTATCCTTCACTGTAGGTTTTTTTGACCTTTTGGCTATACTGGGAGGAACATCAAGGTAAACAAATTATTGAGAGTAAAGGACGTGGTCTTACTGAAAGAATGGTTTAAAATTCACTCGTGGTGTCAGCTGGTTTTTAAGCAGCCTCTTTATTGCATTGAGCTGCTGTGTCATAAAATAAATGACTAGATGACTTGCAAGATATGTAAAAATTTTCTTTAAATGCTTTTATTCTAAAACAGAAAATAAATAATTTTTCTAGTAATTTGTGTCATGTATTATCACGAAATCATAGAATGGTTTGGGCTGGAAGAGTCCTTAAAGATCATTTAATTGCAATTCTCATGCCATGGCAGCAGGGGGGTGGGGGTAGCCTTTCACTAGACCAGCTTGCTCAGGGCCTCATCCAGTTTGGTTTGGAACACTCCAAGGGACGGGGCATCTACAACTGCTCTAGGTAACCTGTACCAGTGTCTCACAGTAAAGAACTTCTTTCTAATATCTGGATTCAACCTGCCCTCATTCATTTTTAAGGCTTTCCCCCTGTCACTACGCTGACGCTTCCCGCCCGCTTCC